>JAGDQP010001934.1:0-76679 GCA_022664845.1 Lepisma saccharinum
TAAAATTTCACAGATATTCGATTTTCCAGTACATTTTCATCAATAATAGTTGAGACAGATGAGCATGCAGAAGCCAGAATTTATTTGTCTTTCCACATTTTGATGGCTTCAATATGGAATACCGTTTTCTCCTGCCTTGAAAGCCTTCGGCTAAAGTCTTGAGTAATGTTCCAGTTTTGATAACCATTTTCTATTAATATTGCTTCTTTGAACCAAAAGGAATGTAGTTCATATACGCATGGCAAGATGCCACATCTCTTACGATGGAGTACGCCAGACATTTAAACTGTTCATATGGAACAGCACGACAGCAACTCTTATTGGTTTCGGAAATTCTTTTAGCATAGATTATTATTTTATTGGCTGTCCCTTTGTTTCCAGATCACATTCTTCGTTGTTTCTACTCTTTGTTGGCGGCGTAGCTCTGTTATGTATTATGTAATGTAGCATGTCTATTTTGGTTACATTCAACAATTTGCACTGCCCACAACTACTTACTTTGTGCTCCAGTCGTGGATTCCTGCTCGTAAATAAACGTATATCCTTGCTCGTAGAGATCACTTTACCTTCAGAGATACTCATTCACATTCTCTCGGGCGAATCTTACAAACGACACGTTTACTGGTCTCAAAACCAAACAATGTTTCCTTTCTATATCTCAGACAGGAACAAGTAACTAAATGAACAGTGAAAATGGTTCCGGCTAGGCTAGACCAAAACGCAGTGTCATCCAATAGCAGTGTTAAGCGATGAATATAGAAGGATGAGTCTCCTACAATTGAGGGGCGTTTTCACCAAACTCGGTATCTACAAAAACATGTTCTTCACAGTTTCAGCTATATTTTAAAAATAAAATGTTACCATATAGACACTATGAAATCTATTTCAACGCCATTTGAGTCTCCTAACCCCAAAACATTAGGATATGTTAAAACCTAAAATTCGCCAAAATATATAGATACCGAGTATTGTGAAAACGCGCAGATGAAAGCACTGTGTATCGCATAATTTACGGTAGTTCGCGACACTGGACTGAAACGACAGTTGGTGACACTTGTGAAAACAAACATCTCTTTCCTTGAATTATGCTCGTAAATTCATACGCGAATTTTCATGATAATTATAAGATGATTAAAGATAAATATAAAACAAATAGTGATGACTAATTTTTAAATTGCTTACTACGGAGTGTATCGACTGCAATGCAAATTTATGTCCCTACTAAATCTCAGAATTATTATTAATCCAAATTCTGAATCCACGTTTGCTGAGGGAACGCATCATGAAAGAGCAAAAATCCTTCCATGGCAGACGCCGCCAGTACTGGCCCCAACTTGGCTACGGGCCTGTTTTAAGATACCTAGACCTATATCTGAATGTTTATGAATAACCAATCTCGTATATTTGGACAGAATTTCTCAGACAAGAGAAACAAATTCCCCAATTTTAAAGCATTCTACTCTTCCTCAAGAAATGAGACAAAAGAAATATATTCTCCAAAGCGAGAAAACTTTTCCAATTTTAAGCAATTTTCGCTCAATATATATATATATGTGTGTGTGTGTGTGTGTGTGTGTGTGTGAGTGTGTGTGTGTGTGTGTGTGTGTGTGTAAATTTCAATTTTAAGAAAAAGTTACTCGGTGAACAGTTTGTAACAGCCTAGTTGCTGTTCCATTTTTATTTCTATTTATTTTCTGCCCTTTTATTTTCTTAGTCTCCGTTTTGTTTCCTTTCTGTGTGTTCTCCTTAGCTCATTCTCTTTGGTTGGTTATAGACTCTTTGAGCGTGTTTCGTTTTATTTCTGCTTTGGATTTTAATCGTTATCCATCCAGGTTTTCGTTAGTCACGCAGCAATGACTTGGATCTAACGCTTGTTTTTGATTGGACGCTAGTCAATGCTTCGTGACATATTTTTTGCTGATTGGTGTGAATCAGCCTTCTTCTCCGTTTGCTGGGAGAACTGCTCTCCCACGCCATGTTAGTTCAGTTCCAATTTTAATGACGAGACGAATGGACGCATGGGCTCTCCGTCATCTGTACTTCCTAAGCCCTGTCTACGAGAGGTAGATGTAAACACCAAATTTAGTAAATATTTTGATAATATTTCGACTGATTTCGTCCGTTCAGGAAAATTATATTAAATCTTATTAAGAAGAATTAGAACCGATACAAGTGCTACCAGGACTTTTCAGCGACATTATTTCGGAATTTTCAACTAATTAAATTTATTATTTTATTTTGGGATTATTTATTAAAATGTACAGTATGTTCTAAATTTCAGTATGGGGCCTGTAGCGAACATTTTGTAGTTACGCTACCCTTTATTCCTCCAGAAAGTGTTCTAGTTATTTTTATTATTGTTTTAGTGATTTTTATTTATATTTTGTGAAGATGTACGAAACCTGAGTTGAAACACTGATGTATGACAGAGCCGCCTAACGGCAAAAATGTAACTAGCAATTTTGTACATGTCGACATGAGTGACCACGAGTCCTCATAATTGCTTGTGAATACCATCAGGGGAAACATCTAGATAATTTGTGTGTTCTATATTGAGATAGAAATTAGATACTGATTACGTAATAAGTACAGCGTATCTACATTTATGAAGTCTACAAGTAACTATGGATTCCTGATTGCCATCCTTGTGGAATTTCTAGATCGTCGTATTTTAAATTCGTATTCGTTGTTAATTATTCCTGAGAATCTTCAATTTCGCGTATATTTTGGTAAGTGAAAATTCACCAGTTTCATTTTCGTCGGATTATGTGACTTCTTCGTGTATGAGTGAGATAGTTTATTCGAATGAAGTATGTTTTACATGTAGTAAATATTCGTCGGGAAATGTATTGCTTCAATTGGGTTTAAGGAAATCGTGTTTGGATGAACTTGAGTATAGATTCCTTCGTAACGTCGAGAATTTGATATCGTATGAATCTATTGCCATCGTATTGTATGTCGCGATAATATTGTTGTTAAAGCTTTGCAATTATCTATTTGATCTATGTTACGTTGATATCAGAAGGAATTATTTGAATATTCCTGTTTTCACCTTTTTTTGTAACCACGTGTTCGGGTTGATAGCCGGCAGTAGGGTTCGTGACCACGACCTCGTATCTCCTAGTATATTCGTGCGATTGTTTCCATATTTAGTAAATGTTTTCTTCAGCTATTTATTAGTAGATTCCTATTTCCGGATCGTGGATTTGTTGCTTGAAATTGTGAAAACCACAAGAGATGAAGATAGGAATCCAAATCATAATTTGAGTGAAAAGGTTGGATACACTGTTTATCAGGGATTTGAGTCTAATTATTTGTGTATTAATTATATATTCATATCATAGTGTATATATTGAGTATACTGGAATATGTCATGATTTCTACGATTTGTTCAATCGATTCGTTGTATATGATTATGACCTATAGAGCTATAGGTCACATTTGTAATAAGATTGTAATTTCCTGTGAATTTGACAAACTAATAGTTCACAGTATACGTTTTATGAAAAAGGATTTCTAGATTTGTTTCTGAACTTACTACACAACTTTCTTACCTAACCTACAGTAAGGCTTTAATTGTGGGGTCCCATCGAGGATCCTCCCCTCTGTTTCAGCTCCTTTTGTCGGTTACTCTTGTTATAGTGGGTTGCGGGGTGTTTTCAGTGAGAGAATATTTTTCTCAAACCGGAAATAACTTGCGGCTTATAGTGGCAGGAGTGACTGCCAGGGGAGATTTGTTACAGGTCGCTATTGACCGAATTCTTACATTACAAGTATCGGTTCGTTAGATTTCAATAATCATATGCCTATTTTTCTTCTCCAGTTTTCCAAATCCATTCGAAATTCCCTGTTAGCAATGTTTGACAGCTACCGCATATTTTCATTACTTAATCAAGTTAGCAACATGTCTGTTCGACTATCTTTGCGTACCGTTTCGATGTTAATAGTAAATTTTATATTATTCGACATGGTTCGGTAATCTTGGTTTCAACTCCAGCCACTATTCTCCTATAAAAAAAGTCATATTTTATAATATTATTTTACATTTTCAAGATTTATTCAGAACTTATTTGTATAGTGTAGTAATCATCTGTAATGACGTCACACAATTAATAGAACTAAAGTGATTCTTTGTTTAACATGTATTTTGGACAAAAACTTCTTTCATGTAAATAATGCTGTGATAAAACTTTTCTAAATTAAATAACAATGTTTCGGGAATAATTTGTGAAAATATCAACAAAACTTATTAATAATTATAGAAATTATGGACATTTATATGTGACTACGTAACTTTCAGTTCTGCTTAATTAATTCAATGTATACCAGCGATTCAAATTTGTTTGCTCCTTCAACTCAACAGTAATTCTGTTCAGATTCTTATGAAACTATCATAGCCGAAAACGTGCAATATGTAAATTCAAAGTAATAAATTGAAATTCTGAAATTTTTATATTTCTTCGAAAAATCTTGTGTTTATGTTCAGTGAACGTAGTATAGAAACCTCTCAGTTAACCAGGTACGATCTAAGGCATTAGTTGATAATCCTCATACAGTGTTTAGTAATATTTATAATGTGCAGTGAGTTATTTAATGTTTGACTTGATATTCATTGGAAATTAACTACTAATCGTTACGTGAAATTGACAGCAATTGATACTAAATTAATTCTGTGTTTCGGTAAACCTATCGTTTTGAGTGATACGTTTTAATTAGATTAGATCGGTTCATAAATCCGTAGACCAGTGGTAGGATTCTTTCGCCAGCTGAGAAGTGATAACTTGGGAAAGGAACTATATATTGAATTTCTGCGTTGACATATGAAGTGACTCCAGCATGTGATTTGTGTGAATAAATATTATTTGCATTTGTGCGTTATGACACTACGTTTGGATTGAGTTGCGACCGTCATTCGTTTGTGTTCGTTCGTCTTTATTTCAGAAATTGCGATTCCAGACTACAGGTGTGGGCCCTACTAAGGTAAAGGTAAGACATGGTCTTTTGCCACCCTGTAGACTTCGAAGTGAGTAAAGACACAGTATGAGTCGATATGCGTATTATTGTTTGAGATTATTTCCCAAGTAAAGATTTGCGTTTTTCTTTCTTAATCTGTCGGTAATCTGAACCAGCTGGTACTTCAGAGTATGAACTGACGATCTAATTAAAAGATTGGAGGTGTCGCCTTACCGGTATTTCCTCCCTCGATCTAAATTATTTTTTTACAGCGATCACAAGGAATCTGGAATCTTCTTTTCCAGATATTCTTAAATCTGGAAGGCATTTCTGCGCCGCTCGTCTGGGGTGTAGAAAATGTTTGGAGCTAGAGGTTAGGTTAGATGCGTTGCGTGGGTACTCTAGGTTCCTGGCGACCCTATTTGTCTGTGTGATCCTCTTTTGGGATCTTAGGTTGGGGGCGTTACAAGTTAAGAGAATAGGTTTCCCAAAGATGAATATTTCTCTCAATTATAAGAAAGTATTTTTAAAAGAAGTAATGGTCACCACGAGAGATGAGAGAAAAGGGGTACAAGCATTGATTCTTCCAGGATTTTCAATTTGGAGGGTATAGAGCCAAAATTGGGAAGGTGCAGCCAAAGTTTTGCATGCTTTCTATCGATTTTGTTTTATCGTAAAAAGTTAATGATGAGGCTGTGTATCCCATTAGAGGCCGATTCTGGCAGAATCAGTCGGTAAGTATGTCACTCACGGAGAGAACGGAGTCATGAAAGCGCATGGGTCTTATTGAAGAAGCTCCCCAAAATACAGTTTGAAGTGTTTGGGGAATTTAGTGTTAATTTTATTCCATTGATACAGGTGTTTCCTTTTAATCCAGTATTTAATACTTCGCTTTAAACTTTAATTTAATGCAGTTTTCTGTTTTTACTAACATGAATACAATGTCAATGGTGATGGTCATTCGTCTTATTTTTGTCTCGCACGCACTTAACCACTGAAGTCCCGCCAAGGATTGTGTGAAAATCATAGACCCTTACTTTTATGGCTTTGACCATATTCTAATTGTCGTGATCATTTATACCTCATTGAAATGCTCATAGATTGTAAATTCCAACGAGGTAACCATCATGCTCATCGTGTCCAAATATGAACAAAAAGAAGAAGAAAGGCGAAAATATTCTTCAGAAATTGTGGGAGTTGGTTACTTCCATTATGCATTGCTAAGCTGACACAAGCTACGTCATTACATATTGATGTATGACGTGATTTGTGTCGATGTTACACTAACTTTGAGCGCCTATAAGTCCGTCACTAACCATGATGCGACATTTTTAATAAATGTTTCTCTTGTTTTGATGTGAGGAATCACCCCTCGAAGTTTGACCCTACTTTGCAATCGCCCTGTATATTATCTAGAGACGCTTCGAGAGCGACGCAGTATTTATGACCGGTGGAACATCATTACCTTTGAGGATGATATGGTTCTTTTTGCAGGAAATGAGACATCAATTAAAAAGATATTAAAACAGCCGCAGAAAAGCTGTGAAGAGCATGAAATAAAAATAAACGTGAATAAAAAAACAGAGATGGTAATTGGAACATATCTAACCATAGCAAACATCAAGATTGGAAGTGAAAAAGTAGGACAGGTATTTGCGAAGTATCATAAGCGATTATGTGAAATGTGAGAAAGAGCTCAAGGCGAGAATAGCGATAGCCTAAGAAAGAGAATCTTTTCTGCGGATCTCTGAACGAAGAGACGAAAAAGATTAATTAAATGTTTTGTTAAGAGTATTATGTTGTATGGAGCGGAAATGTAGATATGAAGAAGAGTAGAAAAAAAATATACTGGATACAGAAGATGCCAAATAAGGAAGTGATTAACAGAAAAGCCGAGATACGAACAATACTGGAGTTATCAAAAAGAGAAAAAAATTGTTAGGGCATTTGCTGCACAAACATTTTATACTGAGAAATGCAATTGTAAACTCTAGTGAACTGTAGTAAAACATTACTTTGGCAGCCGCATTGAAGAAAAGTAACTAAACCCAGTATAGTGGCGGAGGGAAATAAAAAAATAAAACTTTACTAGTGCTCGGTGTCTGGATACTAGCACTATAAAAATAACTCTGCCTGAGCATGAAATGCCTACCGTACATAAATAAAATTAAAAAAAAGATAAAATCTTTAAAAACAACCAACCACCCATCATTTGATATAGACAAAGCAAGATTGCATTAGCAATACTCAGTTGTGTCGGTTCAGAACCATGTTGGTTGAACGCCGTGTTGGTCCAACGCCGTGTTGGTTCAACTCCGTGTTGGTCGAACGCCGTGTTGGTCAAACGCCGTGTTGGTCAAACGTCGTGTTGGTCAAACGCAGTGTTGGTCAAAGGCCGTGTTGGTCAAACGCCGTGTTGGCCTTACGCGGTGCCAATCCACACTAGAGTTTTTTACAAAAATTATTACATAATTATTTCATTATTATCAAGATTTGTGTTTTATCGTATTGGTCGTACGCCGGATAATATTGTTGATCTAACGCCGTGTTGGTCCAACGCAGTCTTGTTTCGGTGTTGGTCCAACGCCGTGTTGGTTCAACGCCGTGTTAGTCAAACGCCGTGTTGGCCCAACGCCGTGTTGGTCCAACGAAGTGTTGGTCCTACGCATGTAACCCGCTGTGAGTCCATCTTCTCCTGGCGTATTTCCGTTCTTCATCCCTCGAATTACTTCATCCACTTATTCTTTCATTAGATCTGGGACATCTACATCATTTTCTTCTGAGTCTTCATTTCCTAGCTCTTCTTCGAAGTAGTACAATTCTCTGTAGAAATGTTCAAATAGTTTTAATTTCTTCCTTATTTCGTGTTGCGGTCCTCTCTGGTCTCTTAGCTGCAATTATTTGCTTTTTTCCTATCATGAGCTGCTGTTTGGTTTTCTTCAGGCTTTTGTTCTCCTCGATTGTATTTCTAACAAGATTTTCGTTATATCTTCGTACATCCTCTCTTATTTTCTTCCTTACGGTTTTATTTAGTTCTATGTATTCAATTCTTTTTATGTAATTTTCCTCTTCTTTCATTTCCCTTTCTTTTCTTCATCAAGAGTTTCGTTTCTTCTGAAATTTTGCTCTCTCTTTTCTTTCTGGTGCCTGCCATTTCCTTGTCTGTCTCTCTTATTACCTCCATCAGTATTTTATTTCTGCTATTGATGTCTTCTTCATCCTCTAACTCTTCCAAGGCGCTAAATCTGTTGCTTAGTTATATCTCGAATGTCTCGGTTTTCCCCTAGATTTTTCGGATCTAAAAGTGGCGGTTTTTCTCTGATAAGCTTCTTTCTCTCAAGTCTAGTATTTAGTTTCAACTTACATCTCACCATCCTATGATCACTTGAGACTTTGAAACAGTTCAGAACAGACACATCTTACAGAATTGCCCTGTTATTCGATAGAACATAGTCTATTTCGTTCTTGGTCCCATTTGGGCATTTCCATGTCCACTTCCTCTGGGGCGCCTTCTTGAAAAATGTATTGGAAATGAACAATCTGTTGGCTTCTGAGAATTCCACTAACTTCTCGCCTCTTGCTTCTTTTGCCAAATCCAAAGTTTCCCACTTTCGTGTCACTGCTCTGCTTGGCTCCTACTTTCGCATTGAAGTCTCCCATTACAACTGTGTAATGCGATTTGCTACTATCCAAAATCGTCTGTATCTCCTCGTATAGGTCTTCGATTTCCTCCTCCGGATGTGAGGTTGTTGGAGCATACACTTGTATAATTTCCATACTGTATCTGTTGTTTATCTTTATTACTACCTGTGCGATTCTATCTGAAATTCCTTCAATTTCTGTAATCCGTGACTTCAGGTCTTTATTAATTATAAAGCCAACGCCTGTCGGTTTTCCATTTTCCGTTCCTTTAAAGTAGAACGTGTGCCCTGACGGTAGTTGCAACTGTTCTTCATTCTTCCTCCACACTTCTGATAGTCCTATGATGTCCCACTTAATCCTCTTTAGTTCATTCTGCAATTCTTTTAATTTGTCCTCTCCTGCAAGTGACTGACAGTTGAGAGTCGTCACGTATAGGTCCGTTCGAGTTGCCGTGTTGGTGTCCTGGCAGTCTACAATCCAAACCCGGGAATTTTGACCCTCTGACTTCCTGCAGGACTGACCGCTGCCGTTGCCAGCTATATTCCGTCCTCCGGGCAATGAAGTGCTCCGAGGATGTTTCCTAACTTGTACCATCATGTGTAAAGAAAGGAGGGGTGCTGATATTTGACTCACCACGCTGTCATCTAATGCGGGTGAGTAGCCCATCCATGTTCGTTCGCCAAGCAGTTGTTTAGGTACTAACAGGCCCCACGACGTGAACGTTTGGACTGGACATTAGGCGTCTACCCCGATCGGTTCCCTTAAGTCTTAGCAAGAGGAATTAAGGGGTCTCCTCCCAGTTAGTGGCAGATGCCTTTTGGGGCGACAGTCCCGGTTTGCCGCTCCTATCCCGGTTTCTATATATATATATATATACCAAAATTTAGTGTTCAAAATTTTTTAGTGAAAAAATGACGTATCCCCTTTACGTTAAAGGAATTGAGTGGAAAAGAGACGTATCCTCCTTGTCTTTGACGCAGTGAGATGTGTGGAAAAAGTTCATTGACTACCAATTGGGACTGCATACAATCATGATTACCATCACATTATGACTGTGTTGGTCAATACTTTTTCTCTGACATGGGCGGGTGCACTATATCAAAGTTCTTCAATACTTTTTTGAGATCCTAATTGATAGTAATATTGCAATAAAAAGGCTTTTGCGCCCCAGATACTTGTTGGAATATAAGGAAGACAGGGCGGAAAAATCGAGCGGCCGTAGCTCAGTTGGTAGAGCGCTGACTTCGCATTCGGGAGGTCCTGGGTTCGGTGCTTGTGAGCGATTATCCTGACATGATTTTTCCTGTCACACCAAGCAAGTGCCGGGATAGTCAGTTGTATGCTACATGTGATGACAAAGCTTCCAGAAGAATATAACGGCAGAAGTAGCTTAGTAGTGTGCAGCGACTGTTACACTGCATAAAATGAAAACAGTAACTATCTCTTTCAACCTGTTTGTTGTAGACAATCTGTTACAAATCTGATGGGAATTGAGCATAGATTTTGGTACTCAATCATAGTTTCTTGCAATGTGATCCCAATTTCAGTGTTATTGAAAGGACTAAACTGAAAGGACAGCCTGTTAATCCTCCATCACGGCGAGTGACACTGACGTAGAGAGCAAGACAAAAAACCACCGTTTTGAGATATATAGTGGAGATGAATGTTCTGTACTCCGCTTCCTGTCGATGCGTCGTAGAAACACTTGGTAAAAGACCATCAACACGAGAAAATCTACTTGCATGATATTCGAAAGGCAACCAGGTTTGGTACACACACTCTGATTGTGAGTGAGCCTTGGGGAATTGTGAATTTTCAGCAAACCCGACATTCTTGTAGACAACAGTTCTTGATATTAATTATCTGGATAAAATGTTTATGCATACAGTGACCATACGTCCCGAATTTTAGGGCTTTGTCCCGGTGTTCCGAAAAATATATTAAAAGTCCCCAATTTCATGGGTTATTCATTAACTGTAAATAAGTTAAACACACTAAGTAGAAAGATTTGCAACAGAATTGGACACTGTTTAAAAGTACTTTACCATCTGTATCACTCGACGATATATTGAACAAGCTGTCTGGTACATCGTTATTACTTCATTGACAATCTCTTCGCAGAGTGACTAGACTTAAATTAACTAAAGGACTGAGAAGGACCCAAATCAGCAAGAGATAACCGTCCCATAACCGTCCTGGTATAAATGCTTCTGTACAGAGGACATTTTCAATAATATCTGGGGACCGAAAATCGAATGTGTGAAGCCATTTTGATTTTTCAAATGATACAGAGATATATCAAAACATTAAAAAGAACAAAGTGCTCACACACAGGTAAGTTATCTTCAGAGAAGTATGATTAGTTCAGGTTATCAACGTCACCCACTCCAGAAGAATAAATTTTAAGGATGATTTGTCCAAACCTCAAAAGACTCTTATTTAAAAGTTATTTTAATTTACAACCTATTTCACTATTTCTTGAAATTAATATATTCTTTGTATAAAAATCATTATAAAATGATTATAAAAAGATTATAGAAATGTTTCTGGCAGAAATTGTAGAAAAAAAACTGTTTGTTTTATTTAAACCCAATATTGACCAAATCAAACAGCAAAAATTATGGAAAATAAAATTGTTAGGTGTTTAACAAATATATGTGCCTAAGGTTAATTTATTATAATATATATAGCTTTTAGGAGATATCATTAAAAAAGTAGTGTTATAGCAATTATTCAGGCATAAAACTTGACTTGTAAAACTCAAGAAAAATTATTTTCAGTGATCAAGTTCTTACTGGTTTTAAAGTTCTAATTTGGTGATATTTTTAAATTTTATTTTAAAAGCCAGGGCAAAATTTAATAAGACGTTTAAGCTAGCTTTATGACCTGAATAAGAATTTTCTTCTTGGGTCGACTCTCAAACCACCCGCAAACAGTAGCGGATTAAGCTTCCTCGGCGCCCTTCTCAAAAGAAAAATAGTATTTGCAGTATCTTTACAGCTTAATATAAAAATTAGTGAACATATTGAAATAAAATGTGAAGTATAAAAATCAATAACAAAAAGACGCAAACGAACGTTCACCTGAACAGTTTGTTACAGCAGTACACAAAAAATATTCTTAGTGCAATGTTCACATTTGGGAACACAGACTGCAACTTTTCATTTCGTGTAAAAACTAACATTTTTTCAGGCAAATCATAGATTCCTCTAGTCTTCAGATGCTCCGCAAAATGCACACATTCATTTGGGAAGGTTGATTCCAGATCAGTTTCATATGCAACATAAAAGCTAGCTGCTCGTTCAGATATGTCACAAGAAGAGCTTTGCAAAATCTTACTGGAAATCATGAAGTTGTGAGACAATAATTTATAGCTGTCCTTTCTTCTAATTTATTCAACGTGAAATTTATCAAGAATAGGAAGAACTGTCACTGTCACAATCAGCAACTTCTACGAACTGAGGGGACACTACCACATGATCATTTTCTTCCTCCACCAAACCCACAATAGTTTGAGCATTTTGCGTTTCACACTTTTCACTTGATGTAGTCTCTTTCACTTCAATTTCTGAACTGCTTTTGCAAATCACTTGTTCCTTTCTCCTAAAAACGTGTCCACTGTACCAAGCTTTTTTCCTAAGGTTGCTTCTCTTTCATGCTTTTGGTTTGTAAGTGTGCGATAAGCCGTTCCACTTAATTTTGTTCGCTTCATGTTACTGGATAAAACAACCCATCAAATCGCAAACGCACTAGCAACTAATACAGTATCTACCAACTGAATGCGCCAGAGAATACAGTAAGACAGAAACTAGTTACATCGATTTAGCAATCTCCGTAATTATTTACTGCAGTTATTCACTACTGTAATTTTTATAATAAATTACAGAGTTGCAAACTATTAATATTTCGGACAGGAAAATTCCTTCATATTAATTTTAAAAAAGAAAACATTCCTGGCTATTATTCTTGATATTCTGAAAAAAGGATTTGCCGCCTCCAAGAGTTGGCGCCCTTAGGCACGTGCCTAGTGGGCCTATTTGGTAATCCGCCACTGCCAGTAAATATGGGTGGGAATAATTTAGATCCCGGTTAACCTGTCCCAAATTTTGACCGAGAAAATATGGTCATCGTATCTATGCAGCAAGCGAAACATTGAAACCTCATAAAAATCTTGCTGCAGATTCCGTATGTGGTTTACATATCCATCAGGTTTAATAATGAAGAGCAACAATGTGAATCTCAACTTGTGCAGAATATTGATTGGTAAGACATTTAGTGATACAAACAAGCACATTTTGTAACAAAGGAAGTGAGTGACTGATAACGGCACCGATTTGTAACAAGGTACTACAAACATTACTTTATACTGTTGAATTGATAGTGCAAAAGTTTACTGCATATCAAAGGTTTTCTGACAACATGTCCTTTTCTCGAAACATTAACATTGAGATACACCGTTTCTCCACTAAGGCTTTCAAATATATAATAAGTTTTAGAAAAAAATCAATACTATTTTCTTGAAAATATATTTAAAGTTTGCCATGCCAAAAACGCAATCTTCAGCAGAACATTTTACTTCTTTTTGTTGCTGTTGTGTTGCTGTTCATGAACTAATGCGTTATTTTCGTTGAAAGTCCAATAAACAAAAAGACATAAAGTAAAGAGTGTAATCGATCGTAGTTTGTCGTGGTCGCTGGGCAGTGTTGTTAAATATTTGTCTGATAAGGCTTCAAGGTGTGGGACTGTTTATAGAATTATAACGTACTCAGGTACAGCTTTTAGAACGAGTTCAGATTATTTGTCTACGTTGACCAATGAAGAAGTAGTCAGACAATATAAAGTTGCAGTCAACAGTTTGAGGTCCAGGTGAACTGGCTCCTAGGAAAATCCAAACTAATGGATTTTTTTATACACTTGCACTCATGTGTGAGAATCATTGCAGAGCTGAGTTGAGTGTTGATGTGATGATTTTATGGTTTTTTCCTTACTATTGTTAGGGGAATGTGTCTGAAATTTTTAACCAAGGATGGATACTGTAATCTTACCTGTAGTGTCTAGTATTTTGTAAACAATTAAATAGCGCTAGGTTGACATCATAATTCTAACGAAATACGGGTTTTAATATATTCGTCACGACGACTGCGCAGTTGCAGATACGCAACAGTGAACATTCAAAGCTTATTTCATTGTACTTTTCTAATATATGTGTCGTCCTTTAACAGTAGGGAACAAAAATAGGTTTCTAAGTTCTTGCACCTGAAGCAAGACTTGCACTGATTGAATAGCCGTTCCATTTCGCAGGAAATACGTAATGCGTATTTGAACCTGTGCAAATCTGTTGGGAGTATAGTCAACTTTGGTATTTCTGTAACGCAGATCATGTATGACAAAGTAGGGACAAGCCTCATATTCTTTTTGTGCGAGAGTTTTACACATTGAAAGGAAAACAGACACAACATTAACTATTTGCTATGTTATGTCCAAAACCAATTTTATACTACAATGAGGTGGCATTTATAATAAATAGAGACATGTATCTTTTTGTCCTGCAAAAGATAGACTTTTCTTTTAATTTCTGCGCCTATACAAATTACCTTTAGGGTACATTTTTGAATGCTACATTGTAGTATGTGTCAGTATTAAATAAAATATTTAATTTTTAAAGGCATTGTTCTCTTAAATTAACACTTGGTTACCAGCTAAAATACAACGCCTTATCAAACCATCCAGGTTTTGACAGTTGAAAATATTACAATACGATACTTTCAAGTAAGATAGAGTATTACAACCAAATATTTCACTTATTTGAGATGAATATGTTTTTCAAGTAAAATCAAAATTTTTATGGAATACCTAGTTTGAACCAAATACACATTTAATGTATAATATAGAATACACAGTTTATCAAAACGAAATCAGTTGTGTTTCAATCTCAATTTTTCTACCGTATCATCACTTGATGAAACTTTTCAAATACCATTAATCCATTAGGAAACACCTTCTCATAATAAGCACAAACCAAAAAGTGTTAACAATTCCAAAGTCCAGTCCTCAATGTGATCAAAATTCTGCTCTTGTATTGAAATTGGAGTATGGCATGCTAAAATGCTTTGTGAAATATTTGCCACATTTACTTCCTCATGTCGCAATGTGATATCACTTTGATGAAACCTAAGTGCATTAAATACATAACAATCGCAATTTACACTACGACTATTCATATAAAGGTCAACTTTAGCTAACGAAGGTGCAAAAACAGGTTCTATTTCTCTATCTTCAATAGCAATTGAGGTTATGTTATTGTACGAAAGGTCAATTGTTGACTCAGATGACCTATATAAAAACTCGTTCGATGTAAGGTGTAATACATTGTTGTGAGAAATGTTTATCATGTTCAAGTATTTCAGATTTCTCCAGTTAATACGAATATTGGTGTAGGAATTATTCGATAAGTCAACATATTGTAGAGATGGCATCGATGTTAAATCTGTATCGTTCGTTCCGAAGGTACCTTGTAACTGATTATTAGCAAGATTTATAACAGAAATACTTTTCTCTTCATATCTGGCTAAAATAAATTTAACCAACTGGTTATCATTCAAATAAAGAATTCTAAGCTTCGGCAAATTAAAACCTTGTAACCATGAAATAGTGCGAATAGAATTGAAAGATAAATAGAGTTCCTCCAAATAATTGAAATAGGTTGCAAAATCAAGATTAGGAATTGAAATATTGTTATGACTTAAGTCAAGAATTCGTAGACTAGTTATTGGCCTGTAAGAAAGTGGAGATACGTCACTAATTTTGTTGTGACTTAAATCCAATAATAATAAATTAACCCCTCTGAAAGCGTCGCGATCAATGAATGTTATACTATTTGCTCTTAAGACAAGATACTGAAGTTCATTTAAATTCCAGAAGACATAAGGATCGATGCGCTTCAAATTGTTATTTCCCAAAGTAAGACTAACAAATTTTTTGTTCTGAAATGCTAGCGGAAAAATTTTAGAAATATTATTGTAATCGAGACGAAGGATTGCCAAAGATCGTGCAAATGGTAAAAAATTGTTAGGAATCTCTGTAATATTGTTATACTGCAAATTAAGGCGTCGAATATCGGAATATATAAAAAATGAAAGGAATGTGTTTGTTATTCCACAGTCTATCAATTCCACCTCGAGATAAACACGAATTGGCGTTGACAAAGATATGTTTGTAATCCACTGTCCTAAAGTGTTGTGCGAAAGATGCAAACTTGACACACCTGAAGGGAAAGAGATATTTTCCAAAGATTTCAGGCTGTTATTGCTTACAGAAATATACCACAGGGATGGAAGTCCACTTAAAACCAAAGCCTGCAAAGTTAACAGTTTACAAGAATCCAATATTATAGTATCCAAGCACCTCTGAAAGCCTGTTCGTGAATGAAGGTAATAGGATTATTACTGACATCTAAAAAATATAAATTTGATAGTGGACTAAATATTCTTGCTGGAAGCTCAATAATATTATTATAATACAGTTTCAAATCATAGAGCATTTGCAATCCTTGAAACCAATAATGTTTCAGAGTACTAAGCTTATTTTGTCCCAGAAACAGAAACTTAAGTGTACTAACATTTTTGAATACATTGGAAGGTATGTTTACTAATTTATTATTCTCTAATTGCAAATATGATAAATGTTTCGAGTTATCAAATATTCTTTCCGGAATTGAAGATATATTTGTATTTCTAATCGACACTTTTCGTAGATCTTCTTCAAAGGAATAATTTTCTGAAAGTTGAACAAATGGGTATGATATATTTAAACCCTGACATCCAATTAAGCCTGCAAAGGTCTCTTTATCAATGTTAATCACAGATTTTTCATCACCATATATGTGCATTGTACAGTCTCCAGAACGAACTTGTGGAAACTTTGCCACTGCAGTATGTATATCTTTGAGGAACTGTGCAGATATATTACAGTTTCTGATAAAAATGTTAAGCCAAGCTGAAGTAAAATTTGTTCCATGAAGTTTGAATATGTTAGAAGGCACCTCAAAGTAATTTTTCTTCAAGCAAGTTAAAGTTAGTTCTTGTGCAGCGTTTTCAGTACAAGTAAAATTCACTTGAAAAATATCTTGACAATGAATTAACGAATACTCGATAGATGGTGAAATGGTACAAGTGATCTTCTTAGAAGTAGTTTCATTCCGTATTTCTGAAATGTCACAATAATAAAAAGGAATCGTAAACACATAGGCTATTACGTAATAGTAATGACGCATGGTACGCATGTTTGTAGGTACTTATAATCCGCCAAGACACAAGTTACTTGTCGTACACGTTATAACACATCACGAAAATATTCACAGTTTAGTCGGGGAAATATAAATTAATGTTTCCTACGTTACATATTAACAAGTATGTGAAATAAAACGATTTATTTTAGTATCAACCATTGAGATAAATGTAGTCTATTCATATATATATGAATATGTTTCCTCTATTCAAGTTCAACTTATATACTGACGACTGTTGGTTTTTCAACAAACACTGTTGATATAAGAGGAAACAGTAGACTAGAAATAATTTATTATGTTAGTAAATACTACTTAAATCTCTTCATTCTTTACTGCATCTTTATTCTGAAAATTTTGACAGAGAGCGAGTTTATGTTGCAAAGAAAGATTTACCCGGAAAATTAATGACTATAATTCGAAACTCTTGTTGACAGATCTTCACATGTTGTACTAGTAGCTGACAGATTTTCAAGTAAAAATCTCTGCATTCTGAATATCTGAAATGACAATAAAATGTAATATTAATGACACTCATACAGTTCTACACCACAGGGTGATTCAAAAGCCCGAAACCATAGATCAATTGCGTTATGTAGCGGTGTAGAACAGTCGAGAAAAAAATCGTGATCAATGTTCATATGGAGAATTCAACTATCGTATTTGGGGAATCAGTGTCGTATCGGAAATACGTGTGAACTTGAAGAATTCAAATAGGAACTAGGGTAACGTTTTACATTTTTCGAATAATCATTGAAAATAGAACAACGTTCAGAGGAAACATATTCCCATATTTCGTAGGGTTTGGGAGCGGCAACATCTAAATTTTACAAGAAAAGTATTACGTGGTCAACGTCGCCCATTGACAATAGCTTGGAAACTACTGGATGTAGACCACTAAAACAACTATTCTAATGACACAACTTTATACTAATAATAGAGCGATCATATTGGGGTAATCAGTAGCGTACAGGAAATACGTATAAGGATTGTTAACTTGAAAGTTTCGAATATAAAGTGGAGTTGATTATTGTTTAGATTGAGATATTACTTAATTCTAAGCAAATTTCATAGGAAAAGGATTGTGATCCTCGCAGTCGTTTGGGAGCCACGGTTGATTCAAGAGTCCCCTACAACAAGAAAACTCGGTTATTACTACAGAGCGCAATAATTGGAAAGAACGAAAAGTACTCGTTCTAATCGAATGTGCTTTAAAATACACAGAAATTAAATTTGACACAACAGACATTCCTATTATGACAAACGGAAACATTTACCACTGCAACTGGAAAGTAATTGGAAAGATGTTCAAATCTACATCCGAACGTGCTGAAGAAAACTGCTGTGTCACATTCTGTAACATTGCAGGTGTTATTTCTCCACAGGCTCTCCTGATGTTGTCTTGCACTGCTACTAGTGTTTAGGATCTGTTGGTGTATACCGTAGACTTCAAATGTCCCATAAGAAATACTCTTGTGGATTCATATCTGCCGACCTAGGCGGCCACTCCACTGGGCATCGTCGACCAATCCAACACCCACGAAGACCTCATCCAGCAACGTATGAACTATTGAAGCCGAAGAGCGGAATTACCCGACCCTCTTGGAAGAAAAAAAAGAGCACGCCTTCTTTCCAGAGGTAGAATATCTAAATAGGGTAACAGTCTAACCTCGAGATAATGTTCGGTCTCGTCATCAGTGAGTTTGTCCTTCAGAAATACGGGTTGAATAAGAGCAATCCCTTGTATTGCTCCCCTCATGTTTAAGTTTAGGTCAGTTTCATGATGTGTTTCTACAGATATACACAGCGTTATGCCTATTCAGTATATGTTCAAAATGTTGTTGAAACAGACATCGTCGTTGAACATCATATCAGTTTTAAGGTTCGGTTGGTGTCTTTGTTATTCTTCAAACCTGGGCAAGATGCATGTGATAGGAATGAAAATTATTGGAGGATAGTAACCTGAACACGGATTGTTGCCCTCCGTATACGGATTCCCTGTACGCCCCTTATTCCTCCAATATGATGGTTCTATTCTTATAAACGCGTGCTATTAAAGTTGTTGCTTCAGTGTTCTCCGTCCAGTAATTTTCGAGTTATTGTCAATGGACGACGCTGGCTACATAATACTTCTCTTGTAACACTTATCTATTGTAGCTTCCAAATCGTACGAAAAAGCGGAAAATTATTGTTTTAAGAGTGAGTTTGTTTTCAATGATTATTCCAAAATAATGTAAAAAGTTTTCTCCAGTTTTCGTTTGAATTGTTTAGAGTTTACTCCTATAACACGTATCTCCGATACACCACTGTTTCTAAAACTGCAATAATTGAATTCTGCATATGAACTTTTCTCGTGATTTTTCTTGTCAACCGTTCTACACCACTGCATAACGGAATTGCCCTTTGCCCGGCCTTTTGAATCACCCTGTATATATCTGTTATCCTATACTTACAAGCAGAGTGTAACTTTGCATCTAAGGGAACTACCATAATCACACTGTAATAAAAACGGCATTTTTGTATATATGTTTTGCAAATACAAAGTCAGTCAACTTTTTCTCACTTCTGTGCAAGGTTTATTATAGAACTAACAGATAATGTTTCACGGATGATGTCATTGAACTGTCGAAGGGTACTGGGAAGAGGAAAGGTCAAAATATAAAACATTGAATCCGAAAGTCGAAACGTCAATACGCCATCTTCGTGTGCCAAAGAGTATAAAAATTCCCAGAAAACAACAGTTAATTCGATGGTTTTACGGTGTATTAGATTTCTATTCCCACAAATTAACATGTAATTTGTGCATGCTAATGTACAGGGATTAGCTAATCACTTTCACTTTAAGTCTTTATCACTCTCCTAAATTCTGACCAGACACACCAAGATGGCGGACTGATGTTATGACGTTCAGATTTAGTTTCGTTTATTTTGGCCTATTCTCTGATTTCAACATTCTTAGAGACTTCAATATCTTTCTGTGTGAGCCAATCCCTTAGTTCTATAAAAGTTAACTTTTGTGTTTGTACTTTTAATACGTAAACATGTTATTAACTGGGTTTTAGGCAGCATTATTTACTGTCTCTGGTTTACTAGAAAATAATAAAACATCTGGCTCTATAATAGTACCCAGGTCGTATCGGAAATAGCCTCTTGCTGGAACCAATTCAGACGTGAAGCCACGGTCAAATATTAATACTTTTTCACTGTAGATTCAAGATGTTTAATACAAAAGTGAGTAATCCTGATTTTATAAAAATATAAGAACTAGACGTGAAATAAAAAGTACAAAAAGCCGAGGACGTTTTGTACACTTCGAATAAAAAATTACGATTGCGAACCCCGTGCAGTTAGACCAACCAATTAACATTTTCTGATCCCACAATCGTGTCTAGTAAAGAGTTCCCTCGCTGTTCTTTCCTCCGTCTCTTCCACATAACGAAAATCAGCAAACAACATGAGCATAAAACTGTTCCAAATATACATGAATCATTATAGATGAAATGAAAGAAAAAAGCCAGATGAAACAGTACACCTAAGATTATGCAGAGAGTAATTTAAACACACGCAATGAAAAATTGAAACCTAAAGATGTATGTCAGATAGAGACAGAGAAATAAGAGAGAGAGAGAGAGAAAACTGGAGAAGAAGAAGAGATCAGATAAAAATATAGAATGTCAACGTAAAAAATTAAAAGAATCTGACATGATAGCGTACAGTTGCCAGAAATTCTACACCAAGATAGAGCAACTTTTCGATTTTATATTTGTTCAGGGCAATTCGAATATATAGAAAGGTGGTTTTAAAATTCATTAAGTCCTTTTCAAAATGGGGACCAGAGTTGGTGATCAGATTAAATACCCATGATCTCCAGTGGAACTGTAGAGTTCTGAGACAGATCTTGGATAATATCCAAAGGTTAACACACATGCTTTGTGTGTACATGGTTCGGACACAAATTCGGTTAGATTCATTGAACATAATGATTCGGAACACATTTTAACAAACCCAGTAGACAGTGTAGGTCATATCTTCAATTCCAGACCACTAATACAAATTGAACATAAAATGAATGAATGATAATTTTTCTGCTAAATTTTAACAGAAAGAGGTTATAAGTCTAAACTGTATCAAAATGAAAAGTTACAAAATGTTCAAAAGCAAAATTGACTTATTATTTTCCTTATAAGCATAGCAGATTTGACATGTTCCACATTTCAAACCTGAATAAAACACATTAATAGCATGTTGATAAATTACAGGATGGAAGTGAGTTTTGTGCCAAACTAATATAAAACATATTTCTCCTCTTGCAAAAGCGAAAAAGGGTGCCATTTTCTACTCATGTCTGAAAATTTACCTATTCCAACCATGCCTCTCTGGATTCCACCTATTGCGAATATAACGAACTAGTGTTTATAACAATTCGCAAAGATAGAATGAACAAGCCAGGGCTGAAACGGGTTATAGGGTCAGTCGGGTGATGTAGGTCAGCTTTTGAACCGTGTTACCGGGTGTAGGATTCGGACCCGTTCTGACCCGGTGACCCGATTTGGATCCGATACAAATTAGAGATTTTAATTTTTTCTATGTGTTTGAACAGTGTTTCTTTCAGGGGTGACCAGGAACGGAGAAGTTACCCTCAGAGTACGAAAGATACGACACAAAAATTCACAATTAATAGACAAACTGGGTTAATTGGGTTATCGGAACAATTGGATCAAGTTTTGGACCGTGTCACTTATGTTTGGGTCAGGCTCCGTCACCAGGTCATCAAAACTGGTCCGGTTATCTCTGAAACACAACAAAGAGAGAAAGTGTGTGTTTAAGAGAGAGAAATAATAAGCAAGAGAAAAAGATAAAGATGAATAGATAGAGAAAGAAGACATGATAAGAAAACGCCAATGAAGAGAGGGAGAGAGAAGGACCAATGAAAAACAAGAAAACTACATTATCATTATGCTAAAGAACACACGCACACTGCTTACGCTGATTCTCGCCATAGATGCCTCGTAAGTTCTCCAACGTGAGATGGTCATTGTCTATTTGCTATTAATTAATTTCCACTGATTCGCTTATATCAAGTCTCGTCCCTCCCTCCACCTAAGAGAAAATCATCATTTTCTTCTTTATCTATCGGGTCTCATCAAGTGTCCTGTAGTGCGATACGGTGATTCATTTTTAGTCATTACAAGGCCAGACGTCAGTGTACAAGGTAGCGAAAGCAACAGAGACTTCTAAACTATTTTTTGTCTATTTTATTACGATTGCTATTTCACTTGTCATCTTGCATCATTTTGACATATCAACAACCATTGTAAACTTTATACTTCACGCGCTTTAACTATTTTCTTAACTGTAGTCACGTTTTGGGCAGTTTGTCCCACTGTGCTGTGGTTAAATTTGACCTTCGTTTAATCGTAAGCGGTTATCGTTTAGTACTTTAAGTTTACTTTTTTTATAATCTTGTTTTATTAAATGTGAACTTCGTGTTATTTCTTTGTACGATAGTGGGTCAGTAGCATACATAAGTTCATATGAGTCTGACGGGAATCGAACGTGCAACTCCTAGCACCACAGTACCATTGGTGCGCCGTCCCTTCCTCATAAACGTTACATACTATATACCAAAAGGTAATTGGTCACACAGTGATTAACCACCTTCGGTCGCTATGTTGTGTGAACCATGTCTGATATTTAAGTGAGCAAATTGCGAAGAACATGGCTCGTGGTGCAGAGCTGTCGGATTTTATAAAAGGGGTATTCGTGAAACGCCACCTCAGTGGTTTGCCCAGTAAAGCAATAACGGCTACGTTAAGTAGCTTTCATCAAATGTTGCAATCGACCTGCGTAAATGGAAGGTGGGGGAACATTGTAAGAATGCGAAAAGTATGTGGCGACCAAATCCCCTGACCAACAGAGATAGCAGAACCGTGAGACGTGAAATTCTCAAAAATTAAACATAGCCGATGGATACAATTAGACGCGAGTTTTAGGCAGCAACAGGATTACCTTTTTCTTGGAGCATTCCGAATAGAGACCCACTGCCTTGGATATTCAGGCAAAGAAGCTACATATAAGCCCTATATATTAAGCCTCTAAGCTCAAGTGGCATTTGAAGCATCTCAACTGGACACTGAAAATCAGTTCTGTGAAGTGGCCTTCAATATTCACACTGTTTTGGTCCGATTGACGTGTATGGGCTACGCGCGGAACACCTTTTATCGGAGTGCAAAGTTCACACAAGGAAATTTGGTTGAATTGAATTAAATTGAATTTATTTGTGTGTGTGTGTGTGAGGGAGAGAGAGAGAGAGAGAGAGAGGAGTGTTTACGTGCTACAATGTGTAATCGCCAGCATAGACGCAAAGTCGTACTGAAAAATTGTAAATATTAAATGCTTCCAACATTGTGGCGCTTTAGTGGATTGATCCCTTGTCACCTCCAATATGCCAATGCAGGTAACATATTAGTGTTGCAACTATGCGGTGATATTAGGAGAACAATGTTTAACACTTAGATTAGCCTTCCCAGAGCCCGATCTCATTCCCATGAAACAGCTTTGGGACGAGCTGCGCAGGCGGATGAGTTTTCGGCAGATGCGGCCAACTTCTATTACGCACCTATTTCATATTTTACAAGAGAAATGGAGGAACATTCCAGAGACAACTTTCACAACCCAGCTGAGATTATGCCACATAGGGTGGTTGCTGTTATAAGAACAAAATGGGACGCCACCTGTCACCGTGTGTCTCGCTGAGAGTTCAATTAGTGACATACCTCCGTAAGGTAGTAGTCAAGCTTGGACACTGGAGTGCTACGTAAAGTGATGTTAAGATGGATATCGGTATTATGAGAACACTGGACTACATGGGATGTTCCTCGCAGAAAAATCTCACCTTGCAAGGGTTTGGAACAGAACGAGTGATTTCCGAACCGCAGAATCAATTACAAGATCATCCCTCCTAAAGAAATAGTCTCCTGTGAGAATCCCTCAAAATACTGCAAAGGAAATACAAATCAAAGCAACCAGTCAAGTGCTTAACGGTTATATTGGGTAGTTCTGTCTGTTATATCCCGGAGGGTCATCCCATCACATTGTATAGGTTACAATGATCACTGAGATATTACATGCAATAAACAAGTAAACATACTCATCTTCGTGTTCAAATAGTTTTTCCACTCGTATTTAGTTATATTCAATTAAAAGCATAAAGAAATTACTTATTACATCTTGATAGTAACAAAAGATTTAGTTTGTAAATGATTGTAACACGCGCTCCCTCTCTGGGGCTTCTTGGTGTGAAAATAATGAATCAGAATAAACAAGGTTACTGAATAATAAAAGATCATGATATATAAATATTATGTTGTGCAGGTATATGGTACAGTTACATATGACCCTCGAACGTGGCTCTACCCAGGACATACGTACACACCGAGAACGCAGATAGCAATATCACAAGCATATGCAAAGTTAGATGAAGGAAAATTATATAAAAAAACGCTGATATGGAAATGACACTATTACTTAGTATTGGGAAGCGTTAATGTATTTACATTTAGATCTCTAAAATGTTCTCACGTCTTCAGAAGATAACAAGGTCGGTATCTGCAGTATTATGGGGTGATTTTAACATTCCAAAGGGAGCACATATTAAATCCAAGACCAAGTCTCTGTACCATCTTCGCGATCACTTGGCTTATCTGTCGATAACGATGTTTCATCTCTCTTTGTTGTCACAGTACTGATTGTATTTGTCGACGTACCATTGTCTCTGATTGGCGTTTTCGTACAACACATAGCTACACTAACGGATTCACTTCTCTGGTCTCCAAAGTAGCTGTTGCCTTCTTAAAATCTAATTGAACATTGACTTTTGACATTATATTCCTTCCTAATATCAACTTATAATTTAATCGCTACTACTCTTCCGCCCGCGCAATTTTGACGTACATTGAAACTTCTCTAATATTTTTCTTACGGGTACCAGAATAGTCGACGAGAACGATGTTTTCCGCAAATGGAATAAAGGGCTACAATTGGAAGTTATCTTTTCCCCAAAATCCAGAGAACAAAGGGATGAATCAGCTCTGCTCTCGATCAAAGCTTCTACGGGGTAGTCTGATACTTGATCGTTGATTACAATTGAATACGTTTTGGGTGCGTGACGTCCTTCTTTCTTTTCGCATCGCGACAGATGACTCAATTCATAAGCCCATTCACTGTAGTTTACATGATTTAATCTTATCCTCTTAACTTCCCATCCTGTTGTTGTACCTTATTGTGATTTGGGGTTGCGAATTATCAAATTACTCCAACCACCCCTCACCCCCAACCTTGTCGGGGGTTTGAAGAGGCAAAGATAGTTTAGAACAGCAGAAATCGCTTTCTAACGGCGTCGGGATGTCGTCAGCGGGGAGGAAGGCGTTAGGCGTGAGCTCCAGAGGCTATGATACAGCAGAAGAAGCTATGAGAAATGAACAGGAAGAATAGAATAGGAAATAGAATGAAATGGGAGTGTCCAATAAAAGCAAACAAGAGAAAAAAGAAGATACATCAAGCGAGGAGGAGACAGAGGACGAGGAGACAAAATAGAAAAAGGAGAACTTTAATAGACAAGTACAGGAAAGACCTGGCCTTTATAGAAAAAACCTTAAGGAAATCGGAAGCGAGAACGGAGAAATTTGAAAATTTAAAGGAACTTTGGTACATTGGGTTCATCAGATAGCATATCTGGATGGAAAATATGAAGAAGGGGACCGCGTGGTAGAGAATCTGCAAAAAGTTTTTTTCAAAATAAAGAATTGAATTAGAAAGTGAAAACAGTAGAGGAAAACCTGGCGAAGAGAATCGCAGAGCTAGGGGAGAGATTGAAGAGGAAGATAGCACTGGAAGAGGAGAACAAAAAACTGAAATTGGAGACGGAAGTAGTAAGATCCCAAGTAGAGGACCTGTCAACGCGGGATAGAAATGTAAACACTAGATGTGAACATATGAAATGGAAAATGGAGCAGATAGAGGGAGAACTAACCAGGCTAAAATCTAAAATCGAGGAAACAGAAAAGGAAAAACAAGAAGTGAGGGAACAACTTGCAGCAGCAAATGAGAAAATAAGATACTTATTGGAAAGTAAAATGAAAGACGGAATTAGTGAAAGGAAAATATTAGCTGTACCCAGCTTTGCGCAAATACTAAAAGAGGAACAAAGGAAACCAGAGAGAGCATGAATGATGATGCAAGGAAGGAAGGTGATAGGGGATATGATGCAAATGATTCACATGATCATACTTAAGATGAAACAAGAAATCAACACTTTGAAGAAGAGTCAGGAAGAAAATGAGGAGAAATTAAAGGTGCTGATTAAACGACAGGAGTTGATGGACGGAAAAATCGTACGGACATCCCTAAGTATTGAGCACCATGTAGAGGAGAAATGTAAAGAGATAATTCGAAAATCATTGAAGATGATGATTCACGAGTCAAAACGAGATGATAAGCAGAAAGAATTAGCATTAGCACAAAGTGTTACAGCTGGAGAAGAACAGTTAGTAAACATGTTAGCATCAGGCCACTGCGCCCCTAAAGAGATTATGCTAATGGAGAAGGAGTCAGATGCTGATTTGCAGAATGGAGATGCAAATCTAACCTGGATGGGAGGACTGCAATGGAGAAGAGCAATGATCGATCTGATCCCACACTTCAGGAGAGTAGAAGGAGTAATGGATTGCCTGAACCAAGAGAAAAATGTAACATAAGAAGGGTGATAGATTGTGAATCATGCGGAGACGTTGACAGTAAGAGTGAATACTCAGGACACGACAGTGATAGCTCTTTAAGTATTGACTATGGGAGACGAGAGAGATTTTACAGTTGTAGATTAAAGAAAGAAAAGAAGCGCCAAAGAGAGCAAAGATGTGGGTCGAAGGATGACAACAGATCATAGTCTAGATAGCACTACCACATAAAGTTGACGGAATTGAGATCTTTCGCAACATATGCAGCAGGAAAAACGGACATATCAGCTCGAGCATTCGTGAAACAATCCGAGTGTGAGGTTATATTAATGGAATTACCACGTAGCCAATAGTTACGAAACATATCTTTTGTTTTGAAGGGGCCTGCACTTTCCTGGTTCCACTCCAACGCGTATGTATTCCATGGATACGAGGACTTTTACTATTCTTTTCTCCGAAACTTAACGTAGTTAAAATCCACACTATAGAGCACAAGGCACGACGGAAGTTTAGAGAACTTCGAGGTGAATAGCTACAATGCGATTAAAGATTTAGAGACACAAGCTTCAGAAGCCCAGATCTGTAGTGGTTTAGTCACTCTGATGCCGCCAGTGGTGAGAAGAATCTTCGTGACTTTGATCTGACGCTAGTTAAAGTTGTGGACTTTGTTCGAAGATTTGAAGCTATTCGAGAGGAGACTCAGGAGAAAGTACCGTATTTCCCAAGGAAAGAAACTCGGGAAATACCAAAACGAGAACCCCGCAATCCTGCTGAGATGTATGTAGTCAATGCTCAGTACGCAGTGAGTAGCGATGATCAGCGACTATCATCTGAAGACGAACCGTGGTATGGACGAGAAAGAGAGAGAGATAGAGAGAGAGAGAGAGAAAGGGAAGATACCTACGTAACTGGAGATGTAGCAAAGTTTCGCGTCGGAAGTATTCATCCGATGAAGAATTAGCACCAGAGGATAGGGAGGAAAAGAATAAGTCCGACCAGGAGTCGTGTGAAGAGGGTCAAAAGAGACCCGTGAAGGACAAACGAGAGTCAAAACGAACAGGCTCACAGAGTCTGATGGTCTGGCAGACCGGTGACTTAAAGAAGAAAGACAAGAATCAGGAATCAGAAAGAGAAATGACCAAAATTGTAAATAATTGTATATACACTATATATTATTCTAGTGTGAGAGTAATATTGGATAAATGAATGCAAGGAAAGTGAGTGTCCGTACGAGATGTGTAAGAATGATGATGCAAGGAAGGTGAAAACCAGTATTATACCTATGAGAATATTGGACACCTTGATCTACAGATTATTAGATTCTGGAGCAGATGTCACACTATGCTCTGAGGAACTTTGGAAGAGAATAAGCGGTGTAGTATCGCGTCTTCAGATTCAACGAAGAAGGATATCACATTAATTGATTTTACTGGGAAGAGAAAGACCCACGTAAAAGGTGAAGTGGTGTTATCTTTAGTACTAGATAACATAAATCTGTATTATCTTTTTCTAGTAGTCCAAGGATGTTGTTTTATGGAAAGACCTGCTAACTAAATTCGAAACTCAAATGGATTTTGATATGGGAGAAGTAAATCTGGAAATTCGTGTAGCCTGTAGTAAGAGAACTGTGGCCGACTGGAGTAGAAAAGAAGTGGTGAGGGGTCAGACGAAGGAGATAGTCAGTATGGTCGCCAAAAGGATGAAGTCACCCGAAAATATGACGATACCTGAAAATATTTCCGAGCCCGGAAATCTTTCTTAGATGGAGTGCAAGTGTGAAACCAAGCGAATCAAGGAGTGTATGCAAAAGTGGGGTGAGATGCTAGTCCGGAATCCCGAAGCGTGGGACAAGCTACGCACAGATCCTTTATTCCCGGAGGACGAAAAAATCATGGCTATGCAGGTTGTGTCAGAGGAAGAAATACGTAAGGTGGAAACTGGTAGATTGGATTGTCTGCGGATATAAACCGCAGGGAACCGTGTAGAACCTTGTAGACGGAGGAATATTCATAAGAAGGGTGCCATGGAAGATGAAAATAAAGGTAGCTGTGGATTTAGTTGATCCGTCTCCGGAGGACAGAGAAGCGGTGCTCCATACGCTTACCAAGCATCGTAGGGTATTCGCAATTACCCAGCAAGAATTAAAGACTTTGTATACAAAATTGACGTCGATACTAATAAATGCATCATAAAACGGCCATACCCGATTCCTTTCTGTCACCGTCCCAAGGTCAAGGAAAAAAATTATAGTTTGAGCTCGGAGTCAGAACCTAACTTCTTCAGTAATTATGGTAGGTGATGAAGATCTCGGGAGAAGAGGAAGTACCTGGTTCACTGGAGAAACTCCTTACTGGACGGTTGGAAGTTCTGCAACTAAGAAGCTGGTAAGAAAAAACTAATAAAGTAGCGTGAAGCAGTGAAAATGAGGTGTTCTATCAATAAACATGTCGAAGTGACTGAACGATCCAGGGATCGAGAGCCCATTTGGGCGTCACATGTCACGGCTACCCACACTGCAGTGCTGAAATATCTCCCTGTTGTTACGGTGGAGTCCGGGAGATGGCGCGTGACATTGTTATATTTCTAAATTCACATCTTTTATTGTTCTATTATATATTATTTAACTTTAGAGGGAATGTTAGTATTTTAAGGTTAAAGTGAGAACTGATGGTTTTCCTTTTATAACTTATATATTGTGTTTGAGCAATTTTATGTGTAAATACGACAATTGCAGAAATTCAATGTCTACTGTTAGATAAGGCAACCAAGGATACTGACCTGAACTAAGCATAATACAGCGCTTTGGCTCTGAAATAATTGGTTAACTTTTAATTGATGCCTTCACCCCTCCCTATAGAGAGGCTCGCTAGGTATTCTGTCTCTCTCGCAAGAAGCGAAAAACCTCTCCATCGAGAGGCAATTCTAATTGGAGTGCTTTCATCGGGAGTTTAGTTACTCCTGGCCGAGAAGTCCACTTGTGAGGCAGTCTCCTCTCCTCTGTTTACCTCTCCAGAGAGGTCCTGAAAGGAAACGGTCTTCCATGGGGTTACAGTTCTCTCCCCAGGGATCTCTCTCCTACCTTACCAGTTGCTACTTGCGGAGGAGTGGGATTCTCAGGATTACGTGCTCTTTTGGAGATCACATCCACGGTCACCAGTGGAGAAAGTGTGCCGTCTTCTCGACTATACCATCTACTTCTGCCCCATTGGAGCCGTTCAGCGACAGTCACTTATGGTAGTTTTCCCGTAATTGCTTCTGGCGTCGTGACTCCGTTATAATTTGCTATTAACTCTCGAAGCTTACAATCCGCATGTTCTAGACACATACTTTGGTTACTGGGGGAGCATTAATCCCCTGTGTTTCCCTTATTTCAGCACTGATAACCACACAAAAAGTCCACAGGAAAGCACAATGTAGTATTCGGCACATAAATACAATTTCTATTACGAAGGAACAGAGACACATTTTTGAAAGAAGACTCCTCATGGAATACAAAGCCATTTCAGCGCATCAGAATATAAAGTACATGAAGGAATAACGACAATCACGTAAATTGTGATACAGGATTTCAACGCAAAGGTAGGTAAAGAACATTTTTTACTCAGTATAAACAAAACAAGTCTTCACAACTTCAGTAATAAAAATGGTTTAAGGTTGATCACTTTCGCGATTTCAAAATAAACAAACTAATAGTTAAAAGAATATACTTCGAACACAATAATATTCAAAAATACAAATGGACATTTCCTGGTGGTAAAACACGCAATCAAGTCGATCATATATTAGTAGATTTAGTAGATTAAAGAAGACATGGCAACACAAACGGTTAGAGCTTACGAAGTAATGGAACATAACAGCGATCATCAGTTAATGATCTTGTTAGAAATTTCTGCACCACGAACAGGGAAAGCAAAGGATCAAAACAACTTAGATTCGTAGTACAAAGATTAAGTATCCCGAGTGTGAAAGCAGATTAGCAATTCGACATCTCAAATAGGATCAAAATCTTAATAGACTCGAGTAATAATAGTAATAATGATAATAATAATGCCAATAATAAAATGGGTGAGAACAATGCATTGGAGACAACTTGTGAGAAAGCAGAAGTAAAAAAAGGAACATGTAGGAGTCAAGGAATGGCAGAGAAACAAATTTGGTTTGATAAAGAATGACTAAGTTTTATAAGAAACGAAAAAAAAGACAGTGTTGGCTAAATAATAAATCCGAAGTACTGAGCCGCCGTAGCTCAGTGGTAGAGCGTTGGAGTAGTATTCGGGAGATGGTAGGTTCGATCCCAGTGGCCGACCATCCTAAGGTTTTTCCTCAGTCACACCAGGCAAATGCCAGGGTGGCACCCTTAACATGGGTCCTGGCCGACACCTTCCCGATTCCTTTCCCCTCCCCTATCCCGGACTGAGCCTTAGATGCCTAAAGGTCATAAATAAAATTCAATTCGAATAAATCGTAAGCAAATGCGAACAAGCAAACTGACGCTAACTCAGCAAATGAACTTAGAAGAGAAAAACCGAGAATATTTAACACAGATAATTAATAGAATAGAGGAAAACGATATTTCAAACAATATAAGTTATTTATATGTATTGGTAAATTCGTTAAATGAGGGACAGCAGCCTACAACTAGATATGATTAAAATGAACGAAGAAATCTTGCCGCAGATTCGATTAAATTTCTCGTTATGTCGAAAATGTATATCAACAAGCTTGTTAATGCACACAGCCGACAACAGAGAAGTTTCAGATATATTTCACAGAACCCTGGGTACTCGAAACTTCTGCCATCAAAGTCAAATCGCGATAAAGAAATTCAAAATTTCAAATAGCCATTAATTGACATCTCAGCCGAATTAATTAAAGCGAAAGGAAAGACACTAGCCAAGGAACTACATAAATTGGTAAGTGTTGCATGAAGAAACGAGGGGCTTCCAAGGAAATGGAAAACCTCAGTAATAGATCTGGTTTATAAAGGAAAGCTATAACTCAGAGAAATAAGATTACTTTCAACACATTAGAAAATTTTCAGTAAAATCATTCTGATTCCCCGAAATATATACGAAGAGCGTAAGTAGAAAACAAGTTAAATCCATTTTAGAAAATAGTTTTAATTTCCACAGCTTCATTAGAAGTGTCTTACACATAAAACTGCAATATTTTGTTCAGTAAATGATACTACTGCCACTTTACAGGATGAAAGAAATTGGCATTTGGTGCAAAATAAGTTACAGTACATCTTGAAAATGCATTAGAACATACGATTCTAAAAATAAAAAAGAACAAAATGGGCTAATATTACATTGAGTGAATCAGGTTTTTGTTCACGCGAGCGATAGACATAGATGCACTACAAAGAGAGAGGTTGATTTTTTAGGTGAATGTGAAGAAATCTTGATACATAGTAACAAATCAAAGCCCAGAGGAAGAACGAAACAAAGATAAAAATACCGTAGATTTTTTAAAATTTGAATTTAATTTTTTAAGACTTTTAGACAACTTAGGCTCAGGCCGGATACATGATGAAGGGATGATTGGTGTAATGAAGATAGTGGAAGGAAACGGGAGAACCCACGTACATAGTGTTTCTCCACCACAAAGTCCACATAGCACGAGCAAGGTTGGAAACGACGACCACAAGCACCAGAGTTGAGGGCTCTAACCATGGAGCCACCGCGGCCAACGGTTAATAATAGATAATAAGATCGTAGAAATACTTACGACTATCTATGCAAAACAAGCAAAAGCCCCGAAACTGAACATATAAAAAGTCACTTAACATCGGGCAACGCATATTTCTATCAATACCTCGCGATTAATATCCGTCCAGCTAGTTGAAGTTGAAATATGTACTACACAGTTATTTTGCCAGAATACGATCCTTGCAGTTCAGGATAAATTGGGAGTATTTTGAGAAAGATATGTAGAACAAAATGGGACGAGATGACTGAAGAATAGAGAAGATTGCATAATGAAGAACCCACAGTCTGTATAAGTCACCCGATATTATAAAAGTGATGAAATCACAACAACTAATGGGTAGGTCATATAGGTCGGATGGGGAAAAGCAAAGATTATATCGTAGTTGGGAAGCCGGAGGAAAAGAGGCCATTGGGAAAATCAAAACGTACGTCTTCTGAATTTCTTGATAACCTTTAGGCAACTCTGATTCAGGCCAACCGAAAGGTAGGTGTTCGTGATTAAAACTGGCTTAATCTTGCTTAGGATAAAATCCGTTTGTGTACTTTGTTATTGTTATGATGAATTTGCGGATTTTTTAATACAAAAAGTTATTTAATTAATTAATGCAGACACGACCATCAATCAAACGAATTCAAAAACCACAAAGCATAGTTACTCCCCATATGCCGTTCCATCACCGAATGTAGTTACAGCATACATGACACATGCATGATCCACCTAATTTTGTTTCTATAATGTTTCACTAATGTAATACTTCATATCTTATTTTATTAAATAATCCTCTTCAAGAAGGCTGTTAATATTAGTGATTTCAATTTACACATATTCTAATTATGCAGGAAACACAGTCAAGGATAATTAATTTGTAAAAGCCTCAATAAGCGATATAAAAGCAGTTCAAGAGAATCTTAAGTTTATTTCTTACTCTGATGCTCTTCTTAAAGCTTCATAATGACAGCTATAAACAATATAACTATCTTATAAAATTAGAAAAAAAACCCTCAAAGTTAGAAACAAAAGCGTAACTACATTTTATGCTACCTCTCCCCCCACACAAGAGAAAAACCAAGGCCGGAGGTCTATTCGGCCCATTGTGAGGCTAGGCCCCTTGGATGTGTCGCCCCCCCCCCCCGGATTGCGGGGTTTTGCGCCATAATAGTTACGCCCCTGTTTAGAATACGTCTCAAGTGTATCGGGAAAGCATATTTTCACAAAATTTTCTATAGTTCACAATGGTTCGTGGTGTCCTTAAATCTTGCAACGTTAATTTAACTCATTTGCCAACATCATACAATGATGAAATTTTGCACAGTGACGTAAGGTGGGTGACAATACAATATTCCATTGTTACCTTCATACATTTCTATATATTTATATATTTTAAAAGCATACTTTAAAATATGGACTTTTTATCCTAAAATAAATACTAGCCTGCAACGATCTAGGTTATCACTGGTTACCCTAGCATTTGAGTCACAAAATATTAGCTTGAGAAAAAATATCCGAACACCAAAATTACTAAAATAATAATAATAATAATAATAATAATAATAATAATAATAATAATAATAATAATAATAATAATAATAATAATATTAATAATAATAATAATAATAATAATAATAAATATTTTTTAAAGACATACTTTTGTTAAACAACTCGCACTAAAAAAATAAAAAGATAATTTTGTTTCTCCATGACTAAAAGAAAAGCATGAGGCGCGCCAATGCAAGAATTTATAAAATGACTGTATATGAGAGAGCGCCCCATGCTTTTCTTTTTATTCATACATAAGCAAAATTATCTCTTTACTTTTTAGTGCGAATTGTTTAAGAAAGTATGTCTTTAGAAAGTTTTTATTTTTTTCAGCTAAAATTTAATATTAGTATTAACCTTTATTTTTAATATAGTCTATGCATTTACATTAAACACTGCTTTGAACAAGAATCATATTGATAATGGAAAGTCTAACAATGAAAAATAAACGCATAGTATATAAGATTCAGAGAACTTACTCAAGGAACAATGCAGAATAATGGGTATCCTGACTACGGAAAATAAAGACAGAAGATTAAAGACATTTCCTATCAATGTCTTCAATTCCTTTTTAGAAGTACGCTATTTATAGACGAGAAAGTTAATACTAATTGATAATATATGTCAATATAAACGTTTCTTGAACAGATAATTTAAGAAGACTTTTACTCGAGAATGTTATCAAAGGAGAATAACTGCAATACCGGAAACTCAATAAGATGCAATAAATTAAGATATATGACGGAAATTAAATATTTAATGTAAACAAAGAATATATATCATAAGTTTATCGCAAATTAATGACAAGAAGATAGGATAAAGACTCATAAATGCAAACCGATATTGAAGAAAACAAATTTTCTATTTCACAGGTGATTGCTTTTAATACTTATTTACTTAGTTTTTCAGGAAATCATTTTGTAAGGTTAATGATCTTTAAAATCCATTTTTCGTAATTCTTCAGCATTTGTCTCTTGTTTCAAGTAAAGATTTCCAGGACAAGAATCTGCTACAAATTGATCGATTAAGGAATGAATCTTATAATCTTTTTAAACATCTTTTGATATACATTATGCAATAGGTTTCTCAACATGATAAGAACAGTGGCGTCATTTCAGCTTTTGAATGGGGGGGGGGGGCAAGATCATTCAGGATTTCCTTGCGTAGTTTTTAGTTCATACTAATCATATACGTAATTCAAATGCATCTCTTCGCTGTTAATACGATATAGCTAGAAACAGTCACACTCATATCTGACATAAAAAATAAAGAAATTTTAATTGTTAACTTTTCGTAAAGTGTTATTTACAGCAGATGATAAACTATAATGTATCAAAGGGTTTGATTTTAATAAGAATTAACAAGATCGTCCATAGAAATTTTCTTAACCTCTTTCCGCTCTACAGGCAGTTCATCAAGGTAGGATCCTAACAAACCTAACAAAGGATCTTGCATCTGAATCGAACTCACACCAGTCTTCACTAACACACGAATTAGCATTCAATGATGAACTAACTGATGGTTCTTCAATATCCGATACGTCACTTGCTGTATTTACAGATGTATCTTCTCCCTCAAACTTCATGGCTTCGATCACTTCATAAAATTGTTTTGTATGATCATCATCGAAATCCAAAGACCAATCTTCATCACCTTCACTAATTCAGTTTTAGCACTATCACCAACTTCCTTTTCATCGTTAGTCGTCTTCCTTTTCTTTGATCGTGTTTTCCTCTTTCTCTTTCTTCTGGTTTTAGACGAGCATTCTTCAAGATGCCTTCCATTATCTTCTAAATCTGGATCGGTTATAGACTCCGACTCATTGACTTTCATTAACTGTACTGTCAATGGACCTTGCACCTTTTCTTCACTCCTTCCAGAACCCACTTCTGAATCATCCATTGAATTTAAATGATGATCTCCATCTCGGGTTCCATTCTGAATTATCAGCATTCTCAACTCATCGAAATCAGGAACTTGTGTACTATTAACATCTGGACTATCATTAATATTAAACTTCTTCGATGGATAGACAGTATTCAGATTTTCGAAAGCGAAACTCCCCGACAGATTCTGTTTAGTTCTATTCTGTAAAGCGCGGAATATCACGCCATATTTCCCAACATTCGCATCATCTGAGTTCATAAACGCCAAACTCATGGACACTTCATTCATCCATTTCAAGAAGACTCTCTTTTTCCCATCTCGCAGAAATAATAGTTCGTTTTTAAAGACATTCCATTCCGGACAAGTAAGGTATTCCTAACAACCCAACGAGGGTAAATTGTTGACAACTCGAAATTCAAATAATGCGTTTTCTCCAGCTATTGAAACATTCAGTCTTGTTTTTGAACTAACCAATTCCCTGAATGCTGATTTTAATTAAAACTGGTTCACGTTCCGATTTAACGAGGAGAACTTTATTGTCATCGACAAAACTCCCGGAGATCAAAATAAAAGTATAACCGGAATCCATACAAATATCACTCCGCACATCCATAATCCTTCCTTTGACAAAGGCGCGATTTTATTTTCCAAGTACGACGGTATCACTGATAAACTGGAATCTATATCAGATTCAATTTACTTGTCAAGTCTGGTTTGGTTCGCTTTCTTTGAACATTTTTTTATTTACGCATTTGTTTATTTTTTAACATTATTAGTGTCTACAAACGACTTGAATTTTGAATTCGTTTATTTAACATTCATGTCCTTATTGACATTAACATGCAATGCTTTGGTTTCGACCTTTTCTTACCAAAACGCCCACTGTCAGTTTGATAATAGTCGGTCTTTTCTCTCTTGTATTTTTCAGAAGAACTTTGACGCTGTTTCATTTCAAGAACGGGTCCAGGAACATTATACCGAAATCAATTGAAAACATAAGATGGATTCATGCCATTCAATATTACGCTTATTTCAACTAAACTAGATTCGGATTCGACCCCTCCAATGACTGAAGTACACAAACTAATAGAATCAATAAAATTGATTTGATTTTAGATTTGATGACCAAATCAAATCAATAGATTTGATGACCCGGAAGATGAAGGAGAGATTTAAATTATTTCATTGCGATTGAAAAGTGTTTCTTTCAGGGTGACCAGGACCAGAGGTATTACCCCGAGAACACGAAAAATAAGACGCCGAAATTCCCAGTTAGATTTTCCAGACCTGGTCAATAGGGTTACCAGGTCACTTATGTTTGGGTCAGGCTCTGTCACCAGATCATCGTAAGTGACCAGGAATTGGCTCTGGAAGACGCACAAAGAGAGAGAGAGTGTGTAAGGTAAGAGTAAAAATAAAGATGAACACAGAGAGAGAGAGAGAGAGAGAGAGACGAAGAAGAAGAAGAGAAAAGCGCAGCGAAAACACGACAACTATACATCAAGAAAAAAAGGAAGAGATAAAGACCAATGAAAGACATGAAAACCACATTATAATTATGCTAAAGAACACACACACTTTCTACTCGCATTCTGACCAGTGATACTTCGTGTATTCTCCAACCCTGAGATGAATCTCTGAATATTTCAGTTTATGCGAGAAAAAACTGGTTGATGGGGTATCAAACCGAGGTTTTGCAGTTGGGAGTACAGCAATACTCCACAGGCGACTCTATTCAAAACATGCAGCGTATCAAGTCGTACAATGTTTCTTTCTAAGAATAATAGCATAAAAAGTGGATATTTCAGATCAATGACGTATTCTTAACTTTCCTGGTAACCTCCAGATTCTTTATTTGGACTTTTCCAACCAACATTCGTAAATCGTCTTCCTCTGTGTAGTGACTCAGGTATTTGATTCCACAGTCTAAAGGATTCTCCGCTTTGTATGAGAAGTTATGATTGGAATCTTCACGATCGCTTTGTAAAAAACGTTGGCTTGAACCTATGTTGGTTTGCTTTAGTAGTGAAAAGTCCGGCACGCTTCCTTTACTTCATCTTGTCGTCTAAAGATAAATGTCATTAATTACTAATTTCAGAGCTAATCTTTGGAAATAGCCAACTTCGTCCTGTAAGTTATTTAAACCAAAGTGCACGCTAAATTTTCTTTATTCAATGACTGACAGACAAATTAGTGGCTCCTAATATTCGAAATAACAAAAATTCAGGGAAAAGGAAAGAAGCAATAACAACTTATGCAGTTTTGTTTTGTGTCGTGGAAGTTCAAAGACACGCTTAAAGTAATAATAACAACAATAATAATAATAATTATTATTATTATTATTATTGCATTGAAACGTCCGATAACTGAGAGTTTTATATTCCCTGTAGAACAGGATTGTTCTCGGGGTAATATCTCCGGCCCTGGTAACAACTGAAAGAAACACTGTTTAAACACAATGAAATAATTAAAATCTCTCCTTCATCCTACGGGTTATCAGATCTAAATCGAATCACCGGGTCGGAATGGGTTCGAATCCAAAACTTGACCAGTATCCCCCGACAGCCGATGACTCGTTTCAGCTCTGCCGTGTTCATTTCATGTGTGCGAATTTTTATAAACATTAGTTCATTAGCGTTGTAATTATTTGAAGGTTATATTCATAATAGGTGGAATCTAGAGTGGCATGTTCAGAACAGATAAATTTTAAGATATTAGTATGGCCTCCTTTTTTGGCTAATTCAAGAGAAGAATTCTTTTTGTATTAGTTTGGCACAAAATTCGTCTCCATCCTATAATTTATCAATACGTATACTATTAAATGTTTCTTTTTTCACGTTTGAAACATGGAACATGGAAGGTCTACTATGCCTATAAGGAACATGCTAATTTTGCTTTCGAACATTTGTATTTGATCCTGTTGTGCCAAGTTTGGCGCAGCTAGTTCTAACTGAATGCAAGAAATTTGAACAATTAATTTTTAATTTTTTAAGAAAATTGTCTGGCAACGCTGAACCACTGCACCAATCATAACGATTCGAGCGGCACTGAGCTAGTTTCTCATGATCTTTCCAAGGACACCTACACACCACTCTATTCCTAGTAGTTGCTGGGACAGATTTTTGCATGAACTGGGAACACTGCCCCATCAGGAAAATTTCAGTTGTTCGACGTCGAGCTTTTGGCGGCAAAATTCGAGCCGACGCTGTCATGAGACGTCGGCCCAATGACCGGACGTTGCACAAAATCCGACGCTCAGCCACCCAGGGCGAGCCGACCTCAAATCGCCAAATCACCAACATCCAGACACCGAATTCCCAACCAAACATCACATTTTTCAGTTAACGCAAATGGAGAATTAAACCTGTTGACGGATGGTTATTGACTACTGGTATAAATATTTGATTTGTACTTTGACCAATGCCTTCGTAGATATGCGTTACACACCTTTTAATTTTTCCAGTAGACTCCAGCCGGATTCGAGCCCAGGATCTTCTGCTTTGTTTGGTTGCTTGTCCGTCACTTTAGCCATTACTCCTTCGAAGCTTCTTGCAAACGGCTCACAATTTTCATTTCTTTATCTTACACAGATTGTTTATGAACTAAGGCTTGAATTCGGTACTAGAATGGTTGATTGGATCGTGTGTTAGAGCAGTTCTTCTTTCAAGAGAAATGTTCTGGGCGTATTTTAAATCTCTAAGGGGATGAAAGAGTAGCAAAGGAGTTACATACACTATGATGGCTAGTAACAAAAGCTATCATAACCTCCTCAGAAAAAAAGAAAAAACAACTGAAAGATATAGAAAGGAATTGGACATCCCTTTTCACATTCGTTCGTTTATTTACTATACTAATACTCTCTCTCTCTCTCTCTTTCACACACACACACACACACATACACATGCAGACACGCACGTGCACATGAACATCCACGCAAACTCACAAACACAGAGAAGGGTGGGGGGAGAAAGACAGATACAGATGTTAAATGTATGCAAATAGCGTAAGTGTCGTTCTTAAAAACAAAAACAAAACAAAAAACAGATGTGTCTATAGCAGGGATTCCACCAGGATTTTTTGTTTGGGAGTGTAAAGTCGAAATTGGGAGGGTGTAAGTGGTGTTTTGAACGGTTTCTATTGATTTTAAGCACATTGTTTTAATTGGGGGTGCTCTCGAGGATTTGGGGGTAACACCACACCAAACAGAAGAGGGATTTCGTAGAATCACTGGTCTAAGGAGAGGAATGGGGCATCTCGTTCCACACCCATTACTTATTTACCATACTAATACCCTTTCTTGTTCTAACACTCTCTCTCTCTCTCTCTCTCTCTCACACACACACATACACGCACACACACACACATAGTTCCATTTATCTTAAAGTTCCATTCTTTCAACAAAAAAAAACATGCTTCTAACAGGCCCATTTGGAAATAATGTCTGCAAATCGCGTGTGCAATACAGAAAGAAAAATACCGAACATAAACAATCACTAATTTTATCAAATTTTCTAATCCGTATATAAATAAAAAGAGCTCCGTCAAGTTGGACTCCCCTACGGAGTTATAGGAAGAGACCACATGCAATCGTTAGTGCATCGTTAGTGCTCCTATGAGAAAAGAGAGGAGAAAAAACTGTGAGGGAGCAACTTGACGCCAATTTGGTCCCCCATACACTTTTCATAGAGCTTTCACGGGTTAAACCATGTGGGTTCATTAGGGCATTGTTAGTGCACATGACACTAACGTTAGTGTTCCAATGGGAACAAAGAGAGAAGAGAAAAACTGTGGGGTCCAACTTGACGTCAAGTTGGCCACCCTCACACTTTCGTAAAGCTTTCGCGGGTTAAACTATGTGGGTTCGTTAGTGCATCGTTAGGGTTAGAGACCCAACGTTATTACTCTAAGAGGAATAGAGGAGAAGTAAAAAATTATGCCCTCCTATAACCTTCCGTAAAGCTTTCGGCGGTTAAGACATGTGGGCTCGTTAGTGCACGTTAGTGCTAGCTTCTCAACGTTACTGCTCTAATGCCACCAGAAAGAGAAATAAAAGATGCGTCGGAAGTCAATTTACGTGAAATTTGACGTTCTCTCAGTCCTTCGTAAGGTTCTCGCGAATAAAACCAATAATTCGTTAGCGCATCGTTAGTACATTGTTAGTGCTCATTAGTGCACATGAAACTAACATTAGTGCTCAATTATTAAGCTAGAATTAAGAAAAACATATGTTTGGACCATCTTGACAACAATTTGACCTCATCCGAAAAGAAATTTTATACCTATGCAAACCTAAATGTACGAGATAGTTAGTGTATAGTTAGTGCACGTTAGGGCACATGACACTAACGTTAGTGCTTCAATGGGAACAAAGAGAGAATACGAAAATAGTGGTGGTGGCCAACCTGAAGTCAATTTGGGTTCCCATAATCTTCCGTAAAGCTTTCAGCGCTTAAGCCATGTGGGTTCGTTAGTGCATCATTAGTGCACGTAACTGCTAAGTATCCAACGTTTGTGCTCTAATGCGACCAGAGAGAGAAGTAAAAAAAGCATAGGCAGTAAACTTGATAGCATTAATGTTAATGTCATGTGCACTAACGTTGCACTAGCGATCTTGTAAATTTAGATCCGCATGGGTCTAACTAAAATTTATTTCTGGTTGAGGCCAGATTGATGTAAAGTTGATTCCAACTATATATATTTTTCTAATTCCAGCTTAAGAATGGAGCAGTAATGTTACATTATGCGCACTAACGAGTACTAACAATAACTAACGATACACTAACGAACATATATAGTTTAATCGGCGTCAGCTTTACTGAAGGTAATGAGGTGGCAACTTGACGTCAAGTTGGACATCCCCACTTTTCTTACCCTTCTTCGTTCCTATTACAGCACTAACGTTGCGTCGCTAGCACTAACGTGCAGGAACATATATAGTTTAAACTGCGAAGCTTTAGGAAAGTTTATAGGGTGGACCAACTTGACGTCAAATTGGCTACCCACAATTTTTGTCTTCTCTCTTTGTTCGCATTGAAGCACTAATGATATTGTCATTTGCACTAACATGCACTAACGTTGAACTAACCGTACATTAGCGTTCTCCTAGATTATCGCATGTGTCTAAAATTTATTTCTGGGTAAGACCAAATTGATGTCACGTTTGCTCTACCAACATTTTTTTAAATTCTCACTTAAGAATGCAGCACCAATGTTAATGTGATGTTTGCACTAACGTGCACCAACAATGCGCTAACGGACATACATGTATATGGCTTTATTCGGCAGTGCCTTACAGGGACTATGGGGAAGATAAATGTGACGTCAAGTTGATTGCCTACGCAGTTTTTTACTCCTTTCTCGGGTCGCATAGAGCACTAACTTTGTGGAGTTAGCACTAACGTGCACTAACGAACCCACATTTTTTAACCGCCGAAAGCATTACGGAAGGTTCTGGGCGGCCAAATCGACGTCCGGTTGGCCGCCACCATAATTCTTGTCATCTCTATTTGTTCCCATTGGAGCACTAACGTCAGCTTTACGTGCAGCAACGTGCATTGAGAATGCACTAACTATGCACCAGCGATCTCGTAGATTTATGTCCAAGGCTTAAGCGAACTGATCGGGGTAGACGCCTAATGTCAAATCCATACGTTCACGTCGTGGGGCCTGTTAGTACCCAAGCAACTGCTGGGCGAACGAACATGGATGGGCTGCTCACCAACCAGCATTAGCAGACAGTGTGGTGAGTGCACCCCTCTTTTCTTTACACATGATGGTACAAGTGAGAAAACAGCCTCGGAGGACTTCATTGCCCGGAGGACGGAATGCATCTGGCAACGGAAGTGGTCAGTCCTGCAGGAAGTCAGACGATCAAAATGCCCGGGTTAGGACTGTAGACTGCCAGGACACCGACATTGCAACTCGAACAGACCTATACGTGGCGACCCTCAACTGTAAGTCACTTACAGGACAAGAAAAATTAGAAGAATTGGAGAGTGAACTTACGGGGATTAAGTGGGACATCATAGGACTATCAGAAGTGTGGAGAAAGAATGAAGAGCAGTTGGAACTACCGTCTGGGCGCACGTTCTACTTCAAATGAACAGAGAATGGAAAATCTACAGGCGTTAGCTTTATAATAAAGACCTGAGGACACGGATCACAGAAATTGAAGAAATTTCGGATAGAATTGCACGGGCAGTAATAAAGATAAACAAGAGATACAGTACGGAAATTATACAGGTATATGCTCCAACAACATCACATCCGGAGGAGGAAATCGAAGACCTATACGAAGAGATACAGAAGATTTTGGATAGTAACAAATCACATTACAAAATTGTAATGGGAGACTTCAATGCGAAAGTAGGAACTAAGCAGAGTAGTGACACGAAAGTGGGAAGCTTTGGATTTGGCAAAAGAAACAAGAGAGGAGAGAAGTTAGTGGAATTATCAGAAGCCAACAGTCTGTTCATTTCCAATACATTTTCAAGAAGTCACCATTTTGCCAAAGCACGTCCTTCATTATTTTAAGGGGTTAACAGTTTTAGCTATTAAGGTCCACTTCGTGCCCCTAGGGGTAGTAAGCGGAGGTCAAGGTCTACTTAAAATTGTCAAATGACAAAAGTGGTCGAGTGATACCTAGTGTCAACGGGTTTGATACAGGAAATAATTTGGGGAAACCTTAAAATTTCAAATTGTTCCATATTCCAAATGGCAGTAAGATGAAAGTTTTAAACGAAACTACTACTCTTCACTCAGATAGCAAGAGGTATGTTACTCTTCACAGCAAAATCTGTATCTAACTGTTGTTGTCATCATTCTTTACGAAGGTCTAACACCCAAAGGTAAGCTGCTATGTTAGTCCCATAGTTTTGTAATGCTAGGAACATTTCGAAACATTTTCTTTATCTTTAATTTTCTTGGTGAGAGTTTGCTGATGAATGTAAATTATCAATGTTGTGAAGAGGTTCCAAATTGCTGACAATAAGTTTTCCAGCATGTTCCTACGTACATATGCCTTAACCACTAAATAGTTTCTACATGTTCATCCTATAAATAAGTAATTTCAACGCGTGTATCTCTGAAACTTTAATCAGCAAAGTGTAACGGGAAATTCATTATTTAGTGGTTAAGGCATATGTACGTAGGAACACTCTGGAAAACTCATTGTCAGTAATTTGGAACCTCTTCACAACATTGACAATTTACATTCATCAGCAAACTCTCATAAAGAAAATTAAGAAAAAGAAAATGTTTCGAAATGTTCCTAGCATTACAAAACTATGGGACTAACATAGTAGCTTACTTGTGGGTATGTTAGAACTTCGAAAAGAATCATGGCAACAACAGTTAGATACAGATTTTGCTGTGAAGAGTTACTTCTAGACCTCTTGCTGTCTGAGTGAAGAACAGAAGTTTCGTTTTCATAGAACTTTCATCTTACTGCCATTTGGAATGTGGAACAATTTGAAATTTTAAGGTTTCCCCAAATTATTTCTTGTATCAAACACGTTGACACTAGGTATCACTCGACCACTTTTGTCATTTGACAATTTTACGTAAACCCTGACCTCCGTTTACTACCCCTAGGGGACACGAAGTGGACCTTAATAGCTAAAACTGTTAGCCCCTTAAAATAATGAAGGACGTGCTTTTGCGTTTTCTTATATTCCCAGTTGTTTTGAAGATACACAGGGTAGCAACGGACTTTATGGAAACGAAATTTGACCTCCGCCATTTTGGATGTGGTCAACATAGCGACTTGAAACTTTCAGCAAAATATTTCTTTTGTCGAGACCTTTCAAACAATATATTAGTCGACCCCCTTTGCTATTTGAAATTTTCAAGTTGACCCCGTACCCCAATTTGGGGGGGAGGAGTTGGGGTGAACTTTTATAGCTCAAAATTCAAGCGTCTCAAAATAACCAAGTGCGTGTTTTTGCGTTTGCTTATATTCGCAGTCGTTTCGAAGATACACGAGGTGGCAACGGACTTTATGGACACCCTATATATATATATATATATATTATTTCAGCAGTCTGACAGTTAACTGCCTAATATTGTTATCTGTCGATTCAACGGTCATTATAGAAAAATTGAAGTTTTTTTCTTTCTTCAAATCTCACATTTTTGTTTTAAACTTCTACAATAGAAACGAATATTTCACTAGCAGTTGCTTTGTTTATATAAGTTGAACGATGGTTCTGCTTTTCAACTGATTGTTTCAGAGAGTCATCTGGTAATACAAGAAGATTCCAATTGAGGTGTTAGTATTGATATTTAGTACTGTGTGGCATTTCTTCCATTGCTAAAAAATAAGCACTTCTTACAAAAGCTGATAATGCTTTTCTGTTCTGCACACTCTACTCTCGAGACTGTTGCACTATTTGCATGTGAACTGATTTCTTAGAATCTTCCCTTAAAAGTTTATACAGTGCTCTGGGATGAATATGGTACAAACGAATTAGAATGTCTGTAAAGTTTTCCGGTTGTGGCAGTAATTTTGAGGAAATTAATAAATGGTTTTATATTGAAAACCCGCCGATTTTCTTAAGTACTTCTGAGTCATTTTTCGAAAATTCAATGCAATATTAAGGAAACTGCCACCAGAAATTTCATTAAAACCAAGGCACTCGTATTTAGTTCGTAAAAAATTATTATTATTATTTATTGTTTAGTGTAGAGTTTCATTAAGCTTAACAGTTTTTTACATAGGTAATAGTTAAATAGAAAAGAGCTTGTTGCCCCCTTGTTGAAGGAGATTTTTCTATTGGCGAAACAAGATTATTTTCAACATTCTCACTAACGTTTTCAACAGTTTGGCACACGTGTTTAATTTCTACACCGCTCTCCACTTCTTCCAGTTTAGTTCTCTTAGTAATGATTTATTTGTGAGACATAACACCAATAGATAAAACCACACATCAATTTCAATATAGTCATTCCAATCTGTCCACAATCGCTACAAAATTCAGGCGGAAGACTGGTATTTGTTTCTTTCTAGGTATCTTTCCACAAACATGTGTAATTTGGAAGAAAGAGAAAACGGACCAATCTGTCACACACCAAGACCCACCTAGAAATATAAGCGAAATGAGATTGGAAGTTTGGTAAGTAGGCCGACGGCCGACTTAAGAAATTGTAATAGTGAACGCTCAATTTAACCGTACCATAATATATAGCTTTTTCAAAAAATAATACAGTCTTCAGGAAATATTAAAGGAAAAGTTTGATATTAGAATTTAGATAAACCTTTCTTCACGAATTCAAAATTTTCCCGGGAGGGATATTTTTGCTTCGGGAAAACCAACTTCTGCAGTCAACACTGGCAGGAATTATGTAAGAGCTTTATTCCTGGATGGAATTATCAACCAGTATGACCGGGCAAATGAAGGGACAGTTCCCGGAATAAAATCTTCCCCATCCTTTTCCTTAAACGAATATTCGCCGAGAAAATCGTATGCCTACATCAAATTTATTACGGGTTTTAACCATGGATGCCTTGAGACTAACCCATAAAATGTAAATTAAGAACATATTTCCAAATAACTAAAATCTTGAAAAATCATATCTGGACACGTTTATAAAACTAGTAAAATATTTGAATTGATCAAAGCATATTAAGAAACAATCGCAAGATTTATGCTTTATAAGCTTATTATACATGCCAAAACTTCCACAAGTGAAGATTTATTAATCATTTACTATGAGAAATATCACATATTCAAGTATATCACGGAAACAACTTTTTTTCTTTGCTTTGTATTTTAAATATTATTTGTGCTGTAGTGTCTTATATCATATAATGGAACTCATGTAAGCCTATTGTAATAGGGGCTAATATCCTGTAAAAGGTACCAAATAAATAAACAATTATAGAATTTTAAGGACTCACTAAAAGACGCACGCACGTCAGTCACACAGGTCCGTTCTTCTTGAAAGTATCCTATTGGAAAAGAAACTTTAAAGAAATTTTGTAAAGTTCCAGTTTGCCAAGAACAACAGATGAATTGAGTACTTGAAGGCACCACCGTGTTTGTTTACTTACAACTCTGCCATCTGCTGCCCACGTACTCACGTTTACCTTGAACCTGGATAATACTCTGATTTTCCTTTAGTCTTTCTCTCAATTCTACCAATGTTAGTTCTGTTTCTTATATTGTATTTATTTTTTACATTTCTCTAGCAGCACACGATATCGGCCCAATACTGGTCCAACCTTGATCGGTATTGGTCGTTACTGGCCTAGCATTGAGCCGATATTTTGTGCTGCTAGAGTTGCTTTGAAAATCCACGTGATGAAGCTTGGCTGGATGAAGCGAAATATTGTGGCGGCAGTCTTTTAACAACGTGTCGTGGTATACATTCGTATATTATAAATCCTTAAGAAACTATTAATGGTCACATGTTGTGTTTGCATTATGGGTATAAAAATATATTAATAATTTTATTTTTGTAATTGATTTTGCGAAAGAAAAACGAAAAATGACGCAACTGTACTTGCCACATAGTGTGATGATACCTTGATTCCTGGTTGCCTGTACAATACAAAGCCTTTCTTCTGCTGAAATAGTGTATCTCATATTCGTATCCTGTCTTGTGAATAAGGGTCACAGAATGCCCATTAGATTGCAAAATGTTTGTGGAAACATTCCGAGATAAATAGCAAATTTATCTGGATGTCTTATTAGATCAGGCATCAATACTGACCCGTAGTCAGCGGCGTTTTCTGGGGATATACAAGGTAGATAGATTCTACCCAAAATTTTGTGATACAAAAATACTTTTGTCTTCATTGGTAATGAATTTCGATGTGATTTGGACCTTTATTATCAAAATATTAGTCATTTGTTCCTTCAAGTAAGACACAACCTATAATAATAATAATAATAATAAATCACAGCCATATTCAACCCACTAGTGGATGAGGCCTCTCCCCGAAGAGAGGAGTTGGTCTACTGCTCCACGCTGACCAGACGGGTTGGGAGAGACAACCTATAATGTAAAAATATAAAAGCTAATGGAAAATCTATAACATTCAAGAACATTTTAAAGGCTTCCAGTTGCTTAAAAGTGCAGACTATTTTTGTTCACGCTGTATTCACGCGACCTAAAGTAGGAGCAGAGGATATACACACACTCAGAGGCTCGACAGAAGAGACGTTTGTGAAAACATCTAACTTCCCTGTGTATGTGATATGGTTAGTCTCAAGGGTTTTAAAGGGCTACCTCGCATTATTCTTCCATGTAGACGTCTCTCCTTATATTGCGTATGCATGATTTTCTCGCAGGCAAGCAATGAGTATTGGAGCTGAATAGAAGAAACTACAGTATTTTAATCATAAAATATTTATCGCTGTAGACACTTTCTTGAGTGCTGGGTTGTCCGAGACGATATAATAAAATGACAAAGAAGAAGTTCATTCTCTAAAAGAGAAAATGATTGGGAATGGAAGACTTCGTTTCCAAAAGTTACGTTCTTGCGATTTAGACGTTTAAAGGGGACTCTTACTGATTCAATTTTGTGTAGCCATTTTAGACAATTTTAACTCAATCTAGCATATATTTTTGGAATATTTTAGAAATTATCGATATTAATTTAACCGATAAAAAATATAACTTTTCTGCTGTGGATGTAGGAATTCTGCCATTGTCTTTCTCATACCGTCTACAAAATTGCCAGCGTTTTCTACTGGTAACATAGAGACCTAATCTTTCTTCAGTTGACCTAGTTTCCTTGAAAACACCGTTAATTCCAGTCGTAAGGGGAAAGAAAATGAAATTTTAGACGAAGTTTAAACTGGTGTACCAAAGCGTTTTCGAGTGCCTGCTACAAAATAAACATTGACATCCGGAGTAGTGAAAATAAAATTCTTGCACCAAGCAAGTTGTTGGAGTTTATTATAAACAATCAGCTCGGAATAGTTTTTTAACATATTTTAAAACTACCCAAGTCAATATTTGTTATTCATGGTATGTCAGCATCTACTAAAGGCAAATTAAAAAGAATCAACGCATGTTTTCAAATTCTTGACAAATGAAAAATTGTCGCTATTGAAAGTATCTAAATTGAAAAATATGTACGGTGGCCTTTACGACTAGCAGAGACCGTGATTCAGAAACAAAGTGGTGGCAGTATTTCCAAAATGAAGATAGGAGTTCGCAGCTTATTCAAACTTTACATTTATGCCCTTTACAGCAGCTTAAGGTTAATGTAAAGCAAGGATCTCCAACAAAAGATGACAGCACTACGTCCGTATATGTCTAATGTATTTTCATTGTTACACGAAATTTCATTGCTGCTCCTACAAATTCAAGCCTAGAGAGTTGAAACTTTCAGGGAAGAAAGTTCATAACCAGTTCAAGAGCATGATCGATGTCGATTTTTAATTTTCTTTTTTGTTCATTTTAGAAAGAACTTCATTGTTATAGGTTTTGACACAAACAACACAACAACAATGAAGCGATTTCAACAATGAAGGAAAACGAAAATAAAAACTCGGCATCGATTATGCACTTGAATTGGTTATGAACTTTCTTCCCTGAAAATTTGAACTCTCTAGGCTTGAATTTATAGGAGCAGGAAGGAAATTTCGTGCAACGATAAGAATACATTAAACATATGCGGAGAGAGTGCTGCCATCTTTTGTTCGAGATCGTTGTTTTACATTATCATTAAGACTACAGGTCGTAATGTCTTTCACGTTGCTATTTTCTTGGAGGAGTCCAAAGATAGAAGCCAGAGCTCCTATTGAATTTCCCATTCAGGCATTTTCCTGGTGGCGTGACCGGGCCTTGAACCCACACTCCTTCCCAGCGTTTTTCGAAATCATTGACCATAACTATTCGATCACAGGGGCTGGGTGTTTGGAAGAACTTAACTGAGGTAAGCAACTTGCATCCTTCCTTCAAACAGTTTAGCTGATTTTATTATTTTTTAAATATTTTATTTTCAGGAGAAAAATGTAGGCAGAAAAACAACAAAGGAAAATTTTAGTTTTGATTTCTCTAAACGGTTTTCTTAACGTTGTATATAATATGTCTGTCTACACATTTGGTTATGTCAATCTTCGCCACTGCCCGTGGTCAACCTATTTGATAATATAGAGTGAATCCATTACCTACTTTCCATTCTCAGTTTCTTCTGTTCAGATTCTAAAAACAAAACTACACACATGAATTTTTCTGGCTCCATCTTACGATGAACTAAAAGTAGCAGATCTCAGGCTTTGGCTGCTCCTCAGACGTTATGAACTAACGGAACCGATTCGTGAGACGACAGAATAATTCAAGCGCAAAAACGTTAAATTAAACTTGATTCTATCGAGTCGCTCGTCTGTTTACTCCATAATGAACTGTATTCAGAACTCATTACGTGATAGAAACCACAGACATCTACACGCATAAAATAAATGCAGAAACCTTGCATAAATAATTACCTAGAATGCTAATACTATGCGCTGCTGTAATACTCACAATAGGTACCCATATTGATTCAAGTAAAATATGATTTTCAACATATATAATGATAAAAACGTATAATTTTGTTTTTCTTAACCTTGTTTATTTTCTATCAATTTGAAAATAAATATAGATTTTACACTTTCTTTACGATTTTCTCTTTTCTTTGGCACATAAGCTGTGACTTTTGCTCGCTAGTGTATGTATAGAAACGAAAGTTAACAAGACACGACATCGTACAAATGACATAGATAGAGATACAATTTGATTATTTCACATATTATATTTGAAAACAATAAAATAGCACATGCACAATATTTATAATTTAACAGATACATACACAGAAAATATTAAGAACACAATAGTACTATAAAAAATAACTCAGAAGCAATAAATCAAAGTGCACAAATAAGATTGGTCATTAAAAGTATGATATTTTTATACTGTACAGTATACAGAACATTGTTTAGTGATAATTAATTCAGCTACAAAGTAAAACGAATATATAAATCCTTTATACACATCATATAATCTTTAAACAAATTTAGTTACCAGCAATGTAAAATTGCAAAATTATTGAACAACATATGAAACGCGCATTGATCAATGGACAATTGAATGACAAATATAGTCATATTAGCTAGCATTCCGTTCGTGGGAACACAAAAACGTTTTCCCAGCATTCTAACTAGAAACAATATCTGCATTTATATAACGTGTAATCTTTTGTGAATTCAGTAGACACTATTTTTGTTCCGTAAAGAAGTTTTTCTGCAATGAAAAAGACCTTATAACCGTAAAATAATAATATACATAACAAACAATCCTTCTAAAATAAGACTAGCAATATTTCATTATTTTTCAAGGTTGTTTCATGTAAACAATCTCTTATGAACTCATTGTAAAAGTTATTAATAGATTTTATTACTCTTAAATATCACCGAGGAACGAAGAAATATATATTTTACTTTTAGCATGACTATTTACATTAACATAAATCGTTCATCAGTTATAGTAGCGATGGAAAGTACCGTAACGAGATAAAAGAATCGTGGAATATATTGTGTACAATGAAAAAAAAATTACAACACAACAAATGTGGTAACTTCAAAACAATGTATACATAGAATCTTTAGCTCTTGTCGCTAACATATTTGGACACGTTTTTTTTTTCAATGGTAGCGAATTTCATATTGAACAGAAGAAATATTATCCTGCTAATTGCATGAAAATATTTTGTTCCAAACAAAAATATTCTAATAAAGATTTCTTCATACAAGTTTCCGTTTTCGCTAACAAAAAATAAAACAAATTTTAATTAGCACAACTTTAATGACATATTACAGTGTCTTTATAAAGAAAAATAATTGTACAATGAGATATACAATTTTTTGAAGCATTTCACATATGCACTTTGAACATATAATAATTTTTATTATAATGTGCCATAATTTGAGTTAGAAAAATTAGATGCGTATCAAGCAATGAATCTTCAAAACTACCGATTATATTCAAACTTATTGTTTGTCGTTCAGAATTATTCAAGTTTAGTTCACGTTTAAAACTATCTCCTTCGTTTAAAACAAATATTTTTTATATTATTATTAATAAGTGAATTGTTATTAACGTCCTAAACAAGTTGCTGAGCTTCTAAGAACAGGACCTACAGTTTTTGGTAAAGGACTTCGAACCTCTGTATTCCATGAACCCCAGCGGGATCCGGACCCGTGACCACGCGAACAGAAAGCAAGCGCTCTAACTCCCCTGCAACTTCGAGGTCAATAAGTGCTTGAAAATAGCAATATTATTACGATTATTTTATGTTTTCTTTACGTCATCTGCAAACTTGTATTTCCTATTATTTGAATCTTTCCTTATAGCAATAATTGTTTCACTTTCTATAGTAGCACCAGTTTCCTCCTTATTGTGGCACTGTTTCTCCAAGTAGGCCTACATAAGCATGAAGAACAATCTTCCTATACCTCTCAACTTTTCCTATTACATATGCAATAAGAAAGATCTCATTCGTTGTTAGTGCTTGGATACTAGTTACAAAGAATGCTGAAATTCTACATCCATTGCTAAAATTCAATTAAGTTACAACGCAAGCGAGATTGAAAATAGGGTTATCTGTACAGTGGAAGCAAGTTTAAAGTTAATTATCTATTTGAAGACTTAGAAGCCCTGTACGAAACCTTTCAATGCCCACGCACATTAAAATATAAAAGAAGAAGAAGAAGAAGTAGATGACGATAAAGAGTTTGAAATATTCGAAGAATTTGAGAAGGCTGCCAGTGAGTGAAAAATAATAGTACAATGGATGTGGGTTCTATCCCAATAAAATTAACAAAAAAAAAAAATAGAAAAGCTGAAATATGAAACGTTACGACGCTATAAAAATATCTTATGGGTGCGAAGAATGACCAAGTAACTTTTTAGAAATAGTAATGATTTAATGTGAAAAGAAAACTGCGAGAAGATATTAAGAATACCATATAAACAGGTTGACAGTGCATTCATCAATGATTATTCTACGAATATTAAACAGAAGGTAATACAGTAGGATGAATACAGAAATTGATGAGTTCGGATTTTGAAAGTTAAAAAACATGGGATGTTATTGATTTGTTAAGAACAATAGGAGAGAGATACACACAGAAAGATAAGAAAGTATGTATAGCATTTGTTGATTCCAAAAAGGTCGTTCCATCGAGTCAAATCCTAATACAAATATTGAAGAAATGAAGATGTGGAGTGGAAAGATCGTAGACGTATAAGGAACTTCTATTTAAATAAGAGAATATTGATAAAAGCTGACGATGACTTATCAGAACGTACAGCAATTGGTTGCAGTAGTAAGATAGGGATTTTGTTTCTTGCCCTCTTTATACGTATTAGATAATGTTGTAAATAGATTCTTCGAATCGGATGAGGAGCTACGGCCGGGAGGAAGAAAAAGCCAATGAATTATATTTACATATGATATGGTTCATCTTGCAGATCTAACTTCACTTAACAAGATCCTAAAACTGCTGCAGATAAGCTAAACGAAACATGAACGAAAATACACCTAAATAAAACGAAAGGGAACAAAGTGTGTTCCACTTTGTTCTACCAAGTGGAACAAATGGAAACAAGCAAATATTAAAATTGAAAGACAAAACGTAGAACAGGTGTCAGCTTTAAATATCTGAGAAGTATTTTCAGTGAGGATACGAAATTTGAAAAAGAGATCAAAGTGAGAATAGCAATGGCGAGACATGAATTCACTAACAAGTAAACCTCCAATCGATGCTTCAAAGCACGTTTTAGACCAAACTTGGTAGAGGAGTAGGGTGCAACAGGAAACAACAAGAAAGCAGGATTAAAAGAGCTTTCGTCCATAAAGACAGACGCAGTGGACAAAAGTTTTCATAAGAATAAGCATGTATATAGTGTGATGTAAGTAGGAAAACACACGTTTATTTATAACATGTTTGAAATACTGAAATACAAATACACATTAATGGATTTGGGTAAATGCGCTATCTTTTATGTGGTACGTTTGTCATGGCCGTCATCTTTAAGTCGGCTATCTTGAATCTTCCTCGAATTTTTTAAATAGGAAGGGGGTCATATAACATATCAATCTGGACTAGAATGTTACCAGAAATACATTGGTGAAATCAGTTTTGCCATAAATTTATTTTCGGGAGAGAATGAGATGTGATATTAGTATATGTAGTTGATTGAAAAGTCTATAATACTCTACTATCGTTTAAACAAGACAAGAAATGAAAACCAAATGCACAAGTAATTAGTATTGGGAACCACCTACACAGTACTCACCGATGAAAAGAGAGCTGAAGAAAATATTAATTAAATATTTTGTGTGGAGTATTGTGCTTTCTGTAACCTAAACGGACTTTACGAAAGAGTGTAGGAAGAAAATTGGAAGCCTTAAAACTGTGAACATGAAAAAGAATCGAAAGAATTATCTAAACATAGAAGATCGTAATGAGGAAGCGTTGAAGTAAGCAAGCGAAGGGTTATCACAACTGAAGACAATAAAGGAGAGAAAAGGAAACTGATTAAGATATTGGCAAATCGTAAGTTGTAGTGCGCTATGAATTTACATTCTTGATAATACTCTTAGTTTCTGAAATATTTTGAAAACAGTTAAAAATGGAAGGGTTGGGGCGAGGAGCCCTCTTAAGGGTCAGTTCTACAATCAGCGGCTAAACTTGTAGTCAGTGCTAAGTTGAAGCCAACTCTCATTGGCCAAAATCAAACTTGGCCTCAGCTTAGCACTGACTACAAGTTTAGCGGTCGATTGTAGAACTAATCTTAAATTGACTTGTAGTACCTGTCACTTTAGGCAGAACACTAATAATGACGATGAATATCTTTATATCCCAAAATGTAGCTTAAGATATACAGTTTCCTCAATTAAAACTTTGTCTACTTTCATTCCTTCTCTAAGATAACAAATTTCTGAGAAAGTTAGAAAGTTAGTAAGCTCTTTTGAGATATTTATCCATTTACATAATAATAATATACGAAGGGCATTAAATTACACTTTCATTACTATTATAAAGTGATTATAGTAGTGCTACGATGCGTTGTTATACTAATATCAACATTATTATTATTATTTTGTGGGAGCAAAGAGCGATGTCAGGTTTTGTAGCTTCTGTAGGAGTATTATATCACATACATCGGTGGAAAACATTCTTCCTCAAATGCCGAGTCGTAGGTATGTGCTTAGAATACAAAAAGAAGAAGGTGTTATAACAATGTTGTCCGTATAAAATTGTTCTAGCACAAATTATATAGTTTCTTGCTTCGGTGAAAAACCAACGCATTTGTGAAAAATGCCAGTGTGCTGTTGCACCATTTTGTTTTTTCATTCCTTCCGTTATAAAAATAAAGATGCAAAATTAAAGCTTATATAAAACGACGTTTCCACCAGACGATGAGATTGAAGACGTACAACAAAGCTCAAGCAAAATTCTTTTGTGTTCTCTCGTAGCAGATGAATCGTTTCATTGTCAACTACAACTTTCATTCATTGACATAAACTATAACAAAATTAACATAATATGTATTTTACTTTTGTCAGTTTTTAGCATACGTCCAACGAAAAATATATGCATTACCTAATCTTCACTACGTACATAAAGAGATAATTTGTTTGTGAAAGTTCCATTCGCTACGACTAACTAAACCGTAAAACAGCAAATAACAAGAAAATGGTAACATTTTCCCCATGAAAATTAATTTTAAAATGCAATGTTTGGTGAAACTACCTAAAGTGTTAGAACAACAACAAAATGTACCATTTTGACATTTTGTCAAGCACAGAATAATAATTTAAATGTCGTGCACTACCAGCCAGCTAAAATTAACATACCAATTAAAATATGCCAAAAAATAATATTTTCGAGCTGCTATTCTGTATTTTACCTCGTACAAAACAAGTAAAAAATAATAATCTATTAGGAACAAGTTTCTCATAGTACACACAAACCAAGAAGCGTTAACATTTCCAAAGTCCAATCTTCGATGTGATCAAAATCCTGTTCTTGTACTGAAATAGGATTTTGACATGCTAGAGTACTTTGTGAAATATTCGCTACATTCGCTTCTTCATGTCGTAATGTTACATCACTTTGATGAAATTTAAGTACATTAAACACATAGCAATCACATTCCATACTACGACTATTCATATCAAGGTAAACCTTAGCTGAGGAAGTTATAACAACAGGTTCTATTTCTCTATCTTCAAAAGCAATTGATGTTATGTCATTGTACGAAAGGTCTACCAATAACTCAGGTGAACTATACAAAAAATCGTTCGATGTAAGGTGCAATATATTGTTGTAAGAAATGTTTAATACGTTCAAGTATTTCAGATTTCTCCAGTTAATACGAATATTGGTGTAGGAATTATTCGATAAGTCAACATATTGTAGAGATGGCATCGATGTAAAATCTGTGTCGTTCGTTCCTAATTTACCTTGTAACTGATTATTGGCAAGGTTTATAACAGATATACTTTTATCATCATGTCTCGCTACAGTAAATTCTACTAACTGATTGTCATCCAAATAAAGAACTTTAAGTTTAGGTAAATTGAAACCTTGAATCCATGATATAGTACGAATAGAATTGAATGATAAGTATAGTTCCTCTAAATTATTTAAATAGCTAGCAAATTCAAGATCAGAAATTGAAATGTTGTTATGGCTTAAATCAAGAACTAGCAGACTATTTATTGGCCTGTATGTAAATAGAGAAACCGTGCTAATCTTGTTGTGACTTAAATCCAATACTAGTAAATTAGTAACACCTCTGAAAGCATCACGATCAATGAATGTTATACCATTTGTTCTTAAGAAAAGAAACTGAAGTTCAGTTAAATCCCGAAACACAAACTGACCAATGATATTCAAATTGTTATTGTTCAAGCTAAGAGTAACCAATTTTTTGTCTCGAAAAGCAAGCGGATAAATTTTCGAAATATTATTGTAATCGAGACGAAGGACTGTCAAAGAGCGTGAAAATGGTAAAAACATAATTGGGATTTCTGTGATATTGTTATACTCCAGATTAAGACGTACAATATTTGCACGCTTTAAAAACGCCAAGTAAGCTTTCGTTATTCCGCAGTCTATCAATTCTACGTTCACAAGATAAGGAATTTGCATCGAAACAGACGTGTTTGTAATCCATTGTCCTAAATTGTTGTGCGAAAGGCGCAATAATAGGAGGTGTGATGGAAAAGTGACATTCTCCAAGGTCGTTAGGCTGTTATGGGTTACAGAAAAATATCTCAAGGATGGTATTTCTCTTAAAGCTACCGATTCTAATGTTAGTAGTTTGCAAGAATCCAATATTATATAATTAAGTTTCGTAACACCCTTAAAAGCCTCTTCGTGAATGTAGGTAATAGGATTATAACTGGCATCTAAAAATTTTAAACTTGATAGTGGACTAAATATTCTTGCTGGAAGCTCACTGATGTTATTATTATCAAGTTTTAAATTTAAAAGTTTTGGTAAAGTTAGAAACCAAGAATGTTTCAGGATACTTAACGCGTTCATTCCCAAAAACAGAAAGCGAAGTTTACTTACATTTTGAAATATATTTTGAGGTATATCTACTAACTCATTGTTCTCCAATTGTAAAGATGACAAGTTTATTGTCTGATTAAATATACCTTCTGGAATTGTAGAGATATTTGAATTTCTAAGTGATAACTTTTGTAGATCTTCTTGAAAATAATATGTATTTGAGAGATGAATAAATGGATGTGAAATATTTAGACTTTGGCACCTAATTAAGTCTTCAAAAGTCTCTTTATCAATATGAATTACAGAGTTTTCATCACCATATATGTACACTGTGCAGTCCCCAGAACGAACTTGTGGAAACTTTGTCATTGCAGATTGTATTTCCTTGAGGAATTGTGCAGATATATTACAATTTCTGATAAAAATATTAAGCCATTGTGAAGTAAAATTTCTTCCATAAAGTTCAAATATATTAGACGGCACTACAAAGTCAGTTTTCTTTAAGCAAATGAAAGTGATTTCTTCTGCAGTGTATTCTGAATAAGTAAAATTGACTTGAAAAATATCTTCACACTGAATTAACGAATACTCAATAGATGGTGAAATGGTACAAGTGATCCCGTTAGAAATAGTTTCATTCCGTATTTTTGAAACGTCATCACAATAAAAAGACGAAATCGTAAACACGTAGAAAATTACGTAATGACGCACGGTATGCATGTCTGCAGGTACGTAGTTATTCAAAGATCTAGCTATTCTTTATTCATTTACTAATACACTGATAAAACACTTAAGCCATGATATCTGCATTAATGATTCATGCACTATATACTAGCAGCGTATGAAAAAAATAGTATATTTTAGGATCAAATTTTTACATATTATTTGTCTTTTAGACTTCTAATACAAGCTACTTTTTTGAAAAAAAAATAGTTTTTTTTTTCTTTTTAGAAAATACACCAGTCTACAACAACAGGTACAACACCATAATAATAGAATGTGTAATGAAATAATATTCTGCTAGATTGTCCTGTAATTGGAAGCATTTGTTAACAGTCTTCCTAATGTTGAGTTGAAGCTCATGGGGTATCAAGTAGTAATCTACACAGTACATTCCAATAATCTGAAATGACAATAAAATATCAATTCCTTATATATTATTCATTCGTTATTATCTTACATACATAATTTATTCTTTAGTAGAATTTCAGGCAGAACAAATATATCACTGAAATGTAATATGTCATTGATGCAGGTAAAACTTTGGTAAACTTTATTTTATATGGTCCAGTCTAGTAACGTTTGACTTCGGCCCGTCACGATTCGACCTTTTTACAGTTAGTTAAAATATATAAACACACATGCCACTGCCGGGACTCGAACCCGGGATCTTCGAGTTGTTGTTCTAATTATATGTCATTAATTCAGGTGCAAATTACACGCCCTTCTGTATTACACTATAAATAACGCCTAGAAACCTATAATACAATTTTGATACCTTAAAGAAATTAAATTGTTTAGAAATAAGAGAAGTTCTGATTCCTGAATCCAATCCTGAAGATAGATTTTATTTGAAGAAAAAGAAAAATTAAAAGTACCGAGTGTAATAGATATGCCTAGATAGAATTACAAGGGAAGAAGCACTACCTTGCGTAAAAGGCAAAGAAGCCAATGCTATTACAGAAACTAAATTTGCAGAACATAAAGTGGAATAACCCGAATTCAATAAATACAAAACATACTTATTTTCCTGAATTCAATTTGATAATTTTAACATATTTACAAAGTTTGTAATAACTGTAGGATACACAAAATAATTTAAATTTCCATATTATTTTTGAGCTAACAAACAGTTGAAATTGATTATTTCAACCGATAAATAATAGTCACAGCAGTTATGCAGGAAATACGAATAAGGATTTGGAATCAGAAACAGTCTTTATGAAAGTTATGAACAGTTCGACAAAGACCAGTAATGGTGGAGCATTGTTTTAGTGTGTTGCTACTCTGTTTTCACTACTCAACTCAAAACTCAGTGTACTAAACATACACAATAATTGGAATGTTTACTTCAGTAGTCAAACATACTAAAATATGGATATTTTATTATTGAGGCCTTGTATCCATACTTAATTTAATACTGTCTCTTTTTACAATAAAGTTAAATGTAATAACCTTGCCAGCCTGTTTTAAATAATAAAATATTAATTTCTTCCGATCAAATATACGTTACTTTTTAAGTTATTATAATATCTACAACCAAAAAGTGAACAAATACATAAAAAAATCAATTCGTGTATACATTTCTTGAACAAATAACTTCAGATTATTTAAGAGAGCAAGGATGCCAAACAGCCAAAGTATGGGGATGTAATCAAAAGGATGTAATGAACTAAAGATAAACGAAAGGAAGGAACTATTGATAACAAAACCTCGTAAACCTGTTAAACATTAAATAAAAGAAATGTCGCATTGTACGAATTATTACTTTCAAATTTTACTTTCAGGAAGTAGTTTTGAAAGAATAATGATCCTCACAATATCAGTTCTTAAATTTTCATCTCATCGTATGTCTCTTGTGCTCAAACAAGAAATTTGTAATCATAGAAAATCTGCTGTAAACGAATCAATTAACTTTTATATTCTACAAGAATTCCGAACATCTTCTGACGTACATAATGATTAAATCAAACAAAAATACAATTTTAATAATGATAAGGAAAATGTAGACTTTTTACGAAATTTTGCAGTGCTTCCTTCACTTTCATCACGCAAGGCAAATATATTCCTTATGTCATATCTTAAAACCTTATAGATGAACTTTAAAACATATCTAAGGAGCAAACTGATAAACGGAATAATCATTTTGACGAAAATTACTCTTATCTATAAAATATATAGGTTGAGAGAAGATGCCACACATTGTGGAGTAATTAAAAGAAACAGAATAGTAAAACTTTGCACAAATATATATTGAACTTTCATGCTCTTACTGAGAATAGTGCATGAAGATACATGCATACACAACGCATATGGGCCCTTACACTGACATATCAAACTGTGCATGTCACCCCACACATCAGTGTACGATGCCCACTCATTTTTGGGGAAGATGCCGAATACATTATAATTAAGATAAATGGCCATAATACTGTAGTGAAATTAAAAAGAGAAACTTCAAGGCTACATTATCTATAACATGGCAAAAATACATGAACAAGTTTAGGAAATATTTCAACCCATTCAGAAAATATTTGTTATAATGTCATCACCTTGACGACATCTGCCTCAAACAGTAGATTTTTCTCCCTTATGTGATAGTGAATGATACATCAATTTAATGCAGCAATGGCTTTATGTTTTGTGTGAAATGAGAAAATAGTTCATTAACATATGGCATGTGTTCTATTGAACTTGCTCCAAGCAGCGATAGCTCAGTTACTAAAGCGTTATATTCGGATTCGATAGGTCCTGGGTTCGAACCCCGCGGTGGCCATCCTGATTGAGTTTTATCTAGGTTATCCTCAGTAACACACGGTTAATGCTGGGATGGTGCTTCGAAAATAGGCTCGGGTGGACTTCTTTTCTACATCCTCACCCCACTCTTATTCAGCCCTCAGCCACAGTCGCCTGAATGCCGTAGATGGCATCCAAATCTTATTGAGCACGTAGTTGGAATAAAGAAATAAACGCCAAAAATGAAAAAAAATACGTAAAAACATTGCATAGTGAATAGGTACACAACACCAATTCGAAACAAAAAGAAAAAGGTTTATATACATTACACAATTTCTTACTTGCCACTGACACTGTTAATCTATTCATTGAAAGGCTTTTGTTACTTAGAAAAAGTACTCCCGATGTTTTGGCGTTTATTTCCTCCTTACAACTACCGATTGAATTAAAAATGTTTTCGTATGACTACTTCTATTCAAGAATAAAAGTTTAAAGAAATAAGTGTATAAGCAGAAATCAATGAAAACAGTCTCAGTTAATGTAATGCATTTAGGTAGTGGACATCTGTCCCCAACCTTCGGGGTAAGACGCCAGTTCACCCGTTCCCCGTCTCATACGACTTCTTTGTGGTACAGTCTAAGCAAGTACTTGCCATTAAAAATTACCCAACTCAAGTGCATTTGTTTCTCTGTTATGGAATTTAACCCGATCCTTAACAGTTTATTGACTATACTAAGTACACTGTAAAAACTGTACCTCTGAATTGGAAGTACAAAATTATTTTGGAGGAAATTGTTTTTAAATAAAAGAAAGAGGAATTTTGATTTTTGCGATTTCGAAAACCTACTGGTAAAGAGTACGTACTTTGAACACAAAGACATACACAAACACACAGGGGTATCTCCGGACGGCAAAACTCTCAACCAGATGTATCACGTATTAGTAGATAGGCGAAGACACACCAACATAATGGACGTTAGGTCGTACAGATTAGCGGAAGGTGACACTGACCATCAATTAGTGATCACAAAAGTAAAGGAAAAGTTATGCATCGCGAACAGAGAAAGAAAGGGATTAAAACAACTGAAATTCGAAGCTAAACGATTAAATAAGCCGTGCATAAAAGCAAATTATCAACTCGAACTCTCAAATAGGTTCGAAATCTTAGCGGACTCGAGTAATAATAATGATGATATTAATAATGAAATTGATGTAAGTAAGGTGTGGGAGGCAATTCATGAAACAATTAAGCGCGCAGCAAAGGAACGTGTAGGTGAGAAGAAACAACAAAAAAACAAACCTTGGTTTTATGAAAAATGACGTAAGATCCATGAGGAACGAGAACAAGCAAGGCAATGGTGGCTCAGTAATAAAACCGAAGTATATACCAACGACTACAGTAACACGAAACGAAACGCCACACGCGGGTTCAGAAAAAAGCGAGAATATCTAACGCAGAAGATTGAGCAGATAGAGGAAAACAGCAAGACAAATAACATACGAGATCTGTACAAAGGGGTAAACTCGTTAAGAAGAGGTTACCAGCCGACGTTAGGAATGATTAGAAGTGAGCGCGGAGATCTTCGGGCGGATCCGACTAAATTCGCCTATCTATGTGTGAAAAAGTTATTTCGTCAAACTTCTTAATGTACACAACGGGGAACAAACACAGGAATTTGAAATCCATACCACAGAACCGTGGATTCCCGAAACTAGCGAGGTCGAGATCGAAATGCCGGTAAAGAAACTGAAAATTTTCAAATCACCAGGAATAGACAATATTCCAGCGGAATTAATTAAAGCGGGAGGAACGGCAATAATCAAGGAACTACATAAATTGATAAGTGCTATATGGAGAAAAGAAGAACTCCCAAAGGAATGGAAAACCTCAATAATAGTTCCGATTTACAAAAAAAGGGTTAATCGGACTGTAATAATTACCGCCGAATCTCGTTAATTAAAACCTGTTGTAAGATATTAAGTAGTATTCTGTTTAACACACCTAAGTGTATACGTAGATGAAATAATTGGAGATCACCAATTGTGAATTGAGAAGAAATAGATCCACATTGGAGCAGATTTTCACCTTGAGACAAATTTTGAAGAAGAAATGGGAATACAATGGGACTGTTCACCAGTTATTCATTGATTTTAAGAAAGCATTCTATCAAAAGAGAAAAATTATACAGTATCCTGATACGATGGAATTCCGAAAAAAAATTGTTCAACTAGTGAAGATGTGTCTCAGCGACCCCATAAGCAGAGTACGGATAGGTAATAATATGTTAGATAGTTTCAAGATTTGCAAGCAGAGTACGGATAGTTTCAAGATTAGCAACGGTTTGAAACAAGGTAATGCCTTGTAACCACTACTTTTTAACTTTGCGTTAGGACATGCGATTTTAAAAATTAAAGGGGACAAAAAGGCCTTATCATTGAATGGTTTGAATCAACTGTTCGTGTACGTGGATGATGTAGATTTAATAGGGGACGATACAGATGCACTACATAGCAACACCGATATCTTAGTAGAAGTGTGCGATGAGATAGGTCTACAGGTAAACATAGATAAAACAAAATACATGATAACAAGCCGAAACAGAGTGAATGAAGGAAATGAAAATATAAGAATTAGAGATGAAGTCATAGAGAAAGTAAACAAATTTAAATACTTGGGAGCATACGTAACAAGCAAAAGCGAGGTCACGGAAGAAATAAAAATCGTTTAGTATCGGGCAACACATGTTTCTATTCAGTCCAGAAACTTCTAACATCGCGATTAATATCAAGAAAGTTAAAATTGAAAATATACAGAACGGTTATTCTGCCGGTAATACTTTACGGTTGCGAAAGTTGGAGTAGGACCCTAGCAGATGAACATAAATTACTTGTGTTTGAAAATAATGTTTTGAGAAAGATATAGGGGCCGAAACGGGACGTGATGACTGGAGAGTGGAGGAGACTACATAATGAAGAACTTCACGGACTGTACGATTCACCAGATGTAAAAATAATGAAATCGCGACGTCTAAGGCAGGCAAGCTATGTAGCTTGGATGGGGAAAAACGAAGATTATATTCTATCCTGGTTGGGAGGCCGGATGGAAGGAGACCATTGGGAAGACCGAGAGTCGTTGAGAGGACAATGTTAGAATAGATCTTCGAGAAGTAGGAGTTCGTGATAAAAACTGGCTTGATGTTGCCCAGGATAGAATTCAATGGCGAACGTTTGTTACTGCGGTGATGAACTAACTTGCGAAGTCCATAAGCCATAGACTGAATGAGTGAGTGAGTAATTTTGATTTTAAAGGACTTGCTTCGTCTGTATGTGACAGATTATCCAACATTCACTACAGCCCCTTAAAGAGCCGGCCGGGTGGACGAGCGGTCTACGGCGGTAAGCCATCTGCTCGAAGGTCCCGGGTTAGAGTCCCAGCAGGGGCATGTTTGTGGATTTTAACACCTAAAGGCGAATCGTGACGGACCGAAGTCCAACGTTACTAGACTGGCCCATATCAAAATAAAGTTTACAAAAGCGCCTTAAAGAGCATACTGACTAGTTCTTTACAACCCAAAAATATTATATCTATATCTAGGGTCATAGTTTTGAAATTACACTACTGTAGCCAACTTCCTCCGATAGGCATCTTCCCCCAAATCACTCTAAGAAGGTTAAAGGAACAATATGATTGTAAAAACAAGTAAAGGCCCCAAAAAATTATACAAAAATTGAAATCAAATACACATGAAGATAATATAACTTGTGTCTCGCAATCTGTTCACTAATTGTTTGCCTAAGAATTCCAAAACAGAGGCAAAGATCGATCTTACGTTTTCACCAGCGGTTGAGTTTAAAAAATAAATAAATGATTTCTGCTTGGTTTAATAGGTTTCTAAAATTTTAATAGAATTGCGAGTACTTGCGCCTTTTCAGGCAAAAGAAGTCACGTGAATAAAATATAAGTTTTGACCTCACACGTTCGCTGATTGCTTGACTGACTATTAACTGCAATAGTAGATCCATTGTTCTCTTGAAACACACTTATTTAGGTAAGGATATCTACACTTGTATAGTATGAACGTATACGAAAACATGGCCATACTCTTAAGTTATATTCGAGAGGTCGGGTGAAATTTACAAATTTAAATAAGACATGTTTTGGCTATGGGTTCAAAGGCAATGTAAGCGGAATTTGTTGAATACGCATTTTCTCCTGTGCTTATGAACTCGTAATACTCTTCCACATTCACAGTAAACTAGTTATAAATGTACGGAATATTTTCGAATACGGAATACGAAGAAACGAAGATATTTAACAAACTAAAGCACAAATTATGGTAAACAATGGAATGAGTCCATCCCGGAAGAGATGGGTCCTTCCAGCAGACGAATGTATCTCCAAATCGATTGCCAATGGTTACGCAATGGCTGAGTTATCGCACAGAATTTGAAACCAAGAATATTGGTCCCCAGCGTTGCCAGGCTTCAATACAATGTTTACATAGAAAATCCATTACGGTTCAACTTATGTGATTTGTAGAATCCGACAAGAGAAAATGATTAATAAATCCAAATCGTTTTATTGTTTGAGTTTAATTTTTTTCAGTTGTTTTCAGCAGTTTTTCCTTTTCTGTTCTACTTATTTTACTGAATTGGTACAACCTCACACTTAACTCTCAATCACTGTAACCTACTCGCTAAATATATATTAATAGATACAACGGAACGTAGGGTTACCAAATTACACACATGTATCCCTTTCAAAGTGTTTTCAGTTTTTCACTTCTACTCCTTGCTAATTAAAAACTAGGACGTGTCAATTCAAGAATGTGTCCATGTTAAATTTCCATATCAAATCACGAATATATTGTCATTTTTCCGGTTTGAAGAGCATTTCTTAGAGGAGTTGTTAGGAACAATACTTTTAACTACATCTGTAAAATATTTTTGAGCTGGATCTGCAGATTTTGGAAACACTGCGATGTAAGTTTTCAACATTGCTTTAAAACATTAATCTCTGCAAAGCCGATATCTCCAAAAGGAAGAACGTTAGAGATCTCTATGAGCTTTCGTGATAAATAAAATACATAACGTATCTTATGAAACAAGGTCAAGCTACCAAAAAATTGATATTTTTCTTTTCGAAATCTTGAAAACTTTTACAGTGTATGTTAATATTTGGCGAGGGTAATATTTCAAATTACGAAGAAAACTTCGTTTGAAATTTAACTGTAGTAACTCAGGAAGTGGGCTGATCATGCAACACTCAATCAAGTGAAAACCGTCTAGCGAATCAAAGTCCGATTAGGCTGCGCGAGAAAAATGTGCTCAGAGAACGGAATGTGTTTCGAAATTTGGGTACCCCACATCGGACAAAATACTCGTAATATTTTGATTAAGATTCTTTGAGAATTTCTTTAGAATATTTCCCTGTGATTTTAAGGAGGCGGCCGCGCGCCATGATAGTTTGCTTATTCAAGCTATACAAACATGCGTGTCACTCCTGCTGCTTACTCAGCTCCGTTTATTCTTCAGGTTCCTACAAGCTAATGCAGGGCGTGATGTGTGTGATTGTGATTATTACTAAAGTTGTGACGACATGGTTTGTTATATGTGCTGGCATAAAACTGTACCGATGTCCCAAAAGTAACGCAACCGACACTCTCATAGCAAATTAAATACAGTAGAGTCCCGAAAACTCGGCCTAATGTGGACCAAAGGGTGACCGAGTTTGTGAAAATGCCGGGTTATCGGGAATATGGTTAAAAAACAATAAGTACGAGTGTTTCCTCAGAAAATACAGTACTGTACTTGTATGTATTGTTTGCTTGAGAATACAACAGAGAATAAACTGCCCAAATACCCTTAAACAAAGGAAAAGTACGTACTTTTTGAAGCCATAGAGCCTTTACTACACGAAAATGAAAATTAATGAATACACAGTGTACAGTAATTTACCTGATAAGACAGTCCTAAGAAAAATACGGGTTTTCTTCGCCCTGTCAGTGTGTGGCTGAGTTATCCGGACTGGCGGGTTATCGAGTGCCGAGTTTTCGGTACTCTACTGTATTACCAAAACAGGTTGATACATTGTTCTTGCACTGAAATATGACCCTGTATATTGGGAATCTTTCAATATACAACGTTGTATTAAGTAGAAGCTTGGAGATCTATCTGCACCAAAACATACTTTCGGAGAAGGGAGCTTAGGGACACTGATACCAACAATATTTTTATGTTGTGTCGAATAAAATTTATGCTAATTTTGGTGTAGATAGGTCTAACTGAACGAAACAAATTGAACAACTGATTTTTAAAATAGTTTGGCAACATTGATCCACAGCACCAATCAAGACGGTTCCGGTAGGTCTGAGATGCTCTAGTCAAAAATACAAGACTATATTTCAGGACAAGAACGACACCTTCATGTGTTTTAGTTAAATATTTAAATGCTATGAAAGAACCCGGGTCTCTCACCAGGCGCCTCCCCACTCCCCAGGTGGCGGATAGGGGAAGGCCAACTAGATATGGTGGATACCGGAAATATTCCGGGGCAGAGCAAAGCCAGTGCTACTGTCTTGCAGTTAGTAGAGGGATCCACAAAGGCTAGGGGAAGAAAACCCCAAACAAGAATATCATGGTGAAGGGAAGCAGCTTCACAATTACCCCGTAAGGCTGAAGGTGAATGACAACGCCAAGGCTCAGCGATAGACATAGGACGACATCTTACACTTCTGCCTTTACCGCGAGATCGTAGAGTTGATAACTCTACACCGCTATTTCATGTCAAGAAATAGCAAAATACCTGGATCTTCTGGGGTAAAATATTCCGGAGGTAAACTAGTCTCTCATTCAGATCTCCAAGCGGGAACTTCTTCAGGGGTCCCAGAACAGGATTAAGGATAAAAGTTTGGAACATACGATCGTTATACCAAACGGACACTTTTCAGGTGGCGGTACACGAGACCGAGAAATACGAGTTAGACATATTAACGATACCGGAAGTCCGCTGGGAGGATCAGCAAAGCATTCAACAGGGTAAATACATTTTCTACTACGGGGAAACACGGTCTCAAACTTTGGAACAGGATTCCTCATTAAGAACAGTATTTTCCCAGCGGTTCAGAATATAAAGTTCGTAACCGAAAGAATAACGTATGTTACGAAACGTACTCCATGGTGATACACGGTTTTAATCAATTTCCATGCTCTGACCGAGGTGGCTAATGATAACGACAAAAAAAAATTATGAGGAGCTAGAAAGATTGTTTGACCGATTACCGAAGTATAATATGAAAACTGTGTTGAGATAAAGGATAAAATTAATTGTATGGGCGGTAACAGCACTATGGAACTGTGTTGAGAGATTTGAACACTAAGGTAGGGAGGAAAACTATAGATCTACCATAGGCAAATGTAGTCTTCACGAAAAGACCAACAACAATGACGATGACGAAAATCCTGTTAGTAAAGAGCATATACTTTGAACACAAAGATATACACGAGTACACATGGGTATTCCCGTATGGCAAAACTCTCAACCAGATCGATCGCGTATTAGTAGATAGACGAAGAAACACCAGCATAATGGACGTTAGGTCTTACAGAGGAGAGGAAGAGCACACCGAACATCAGTTAGTGATCACAAAAGTGAGGGAAAGGAAAACAAGGGATTAAAACAACTGAAATTCGAAATTAAACTAATAGATAATCCGAACATAAAAGCAGATTATCTACTGGAAATCTCAAATAGGTTCGAAATCTTAGCCGAATAATAAAGGTTTACATTAATAACGAAACTGCTGTAAGTAAGGTGTGGAGGACAATTTGTGATATAGTGAAGGGCGGAGCGAAGGAACGCGTAGGTGAGAAGAAACAGCAGAAAAACAACCCATGGATTGATGAAGAATGCCTTAAGCTTCATGAGGAACGAAAACAAGCAAGGCAACGATGACTACGTAAAAATTCGATGCAAATACCCACCACTACAGTAACGCGAACGTAACGCCACACGGGGGTTCAGAAACAAAAAGCGAGAATTTCTGACGCAGCAGATTTGGGATATAGAGGAAAGCTGCAAAACAAATAACATTAGAGATCTATACAAAGGGGTAAACTCGTTAAGGAAAGGTTACCAGCCGAGGTTAGGTATAATTAGAAACGAGCGCGGAAATCTTCAGGCGGATCCGACTAAATTAGCCTATCGATGTGTGAAAAAGTTATTTCGACAAACTTCTTAATGACAAAGACATTTCGACAACGGAGAACAAACAGAGGTATTTGAAATTATTATACCGCAGAACCGTGGATACCCGAACCAAACGAGACCGAGGTCGTTATGTCATAAGGAAACCGAAAAAATTCAATTTACTGGAAATAGACAATATTCCAGCCGAATTAATTAAAGTGGAAGAAAAGCCACTAATTAAGGAAGTATATAAATTGGTGAGTAGGCTTCGGACTCTTAGGTTTGATCCTATTTTATTACTGCATAGTTAATGGAGAAATTTCGTGTTTTCTTTACATTTTCAGTTGCTATGAGCCAAAGTATATAGGACCTAAAATGTTCTAATTTGGGAGATAGGACCTAAAATATTATAAATTAGCTTTTATAGCCAAAATTAACCTAAATAGCAAAATATTTTGTTGTTCAGTACCACTCCAGAAGGTGAAGTAATTCCTTCGTTTGTGATACACAGTAACGTGAAAAGTACTGGAAACAATAACTAAAAATAATTTCTTCCTCAGTGTAATTTTAGGAAAGTGAAGTTATATTTGTGTTAAAAAAATTTCAAATATAGAAAAAAAATATTAGGTTCATTGTAGTTCTAGAAAGGTAAAGTAATAAACAGGCTATGCTTATGCTTTACCAGATTTCAACTATCAGTAACAATTCCAGGTAAAGCAAGTATTATCAATATATTTATTCCGTACAAGACTGGTTAGCTTAAAATTTACTAAATAGTGTTAAAAGATAAGTTTCGAAGTGCATAATAAACAACGTGTTAAAATGTAAGGAAATGTAGGGCTAAAATGTTATTTTCTGCAATATAAAACATAAAATCCTAAACAACATTTTTAAAAACCTATAAAATCCTAAAATGGACTTCCTAAAATCCTAATTTGAACTTTTTAGAACCTAAAAATTCGAGGCCTATTCCTAAGTGCCAGATGGTGAAAGGAGGAGCTTCCAAGGGAATGGGAAACGTCAATAACAGTTAGTGTTTATCAAAGAATCGATGAATCGGATTGTAATAATAACTATAATGCGGAATCTCGTTACTCCTACGTATTGACTAATATACTGCTAGATGGCCTAAGCGTATACATAGATGAAATGAATAGAGATCACCAATGTGAATTTAGAAGAAATAGATCCACGTTGGACCAGATTTTCGCCTTAAGACAAAGAGAAGAAATGGGAATACAATGAGACTGTTCACCAGTTATTCATTGATTTTAAGAAGGCTTATGATTCTATTAAAAGGAAATACTATATAGTATCCTGGTACAATTTGGAATTCCGAAGAAACTTGTTCAACTTGTGAGGATGTAGTGTCTGAGCTACCCCATAAGCAGAGTAAGGATGGTCATAATATGTCAGATAGTTTCGAGATTCGTAACGGATTGAAACAAAGCGACGACTTGTCACCAATACTGTTTAACTTTGCGTTAGAATATGTGATTTTAAACATAAAAGAGGGGAAAAAAGGGGGTCTAACATTCAATGGCTTCAATAGACTGTTCGTGTATACAGATGATATAGATTTAATAGAGGACGATATAGTTGCCTACAAAGTAACATGCAATGAGCTTGCGATGAGATAGGTCTACAGGCAAACATAGATAAAACAAAATACATGATAACAAGCCGAAACACTCGGAATTAAGGAAATAGATACATAACAGTTAAGAATGACGACATAAAGAAATAAATTTAAATACTTGGGAGCATGTGCAGCAAGAATAAAACGAGATAACTGAAGAAATACGAAGTCATTTAGCATCGGGCAACGCATGTTTCTGTTCAATCCAGAAACTCCTAACCTCGCGATCAATATCAAGAAATTTGAAATTGAAATTACACAGAACGCTTATTCTGCCAGTAATACTTTACGGTTACGAAAGTTGGAGTACGACCCTAGTAGATAAACATAAATTTTGTTTGTTTGAAAACAATAAAATGAAAAGTATTTTTTACGTAACACGCGTTTTTAAGCAAAGAAAAATCGACTAAAAAGAAAAAAATAATAAATTCATGAATCGGAAAATAAAAGCGTGGTAAGGTAAACAAGAGCACCCACTCTTTTATTTTCCAATTCATAAATTTATTATTTTTTTTACTTTTCAGTCCAATTTTTCTTTGCTTAAAAAGAGTGTTATTCTAAAAATTATTTCTATTTTTTTTCTATAATAAGAGCTTCGCACACCCAAATCCTAAAGTGTTCTACAACCAGTCAAAACCATACATCGTTGTGGGCTAGTATTTATTTTAATATTAAGAAGTGCATATTAAATAATTATTTTTAAATAATTACTGTTAACTGGATTATTCTGTCGTATATCTAATGAATTAGTATTGTATTGTCATCGGTAGCAAGCAAGTTTACAAAATTTTAAAGAAATCGGATGATGAAAAGTGAGTTGTAAGATTTGTACGTACCAGAGATGAAACATGGTTACAGAGTAAGTTAATAAAAAGCGTGTAAGGTCTTGAGAAAGGTATACGGGCAGAAACGAGGGACGATGACTGTAGAACGGGGAGACTGCATAATGAAGAACTTTACAGGCTCTACGACTCATTCGATATTGTAAGAATACTGAAATTGCGACGACTAAGCTGCGCAGGGCATGTAGCTCGGATGGGGAAGAAGCGAAGATAATACATCGTGGTTTGAAAGCCGGGGTGAAAGAGACCGTTAGGAAGAGTGAGACGTAGTTGGGACGACAATATTAGAAGATATCTTCGAGAAATAGGTGTTTATGGTGAAAATTTGCTTGATCTTGCGAAGAATAGAATCCTCTGGCGGACGTTTGTTACTGCAGCAATGAACTTGCGAATTCCGTAAGCCATAGATTAAGTAACCGAGCCGCCGTAAGTCAGTGGTAGAGCGTTAGCGTAGCATTCGGGAGGTCGTGGGTTCGATCCCAGCGGCTAACCATCCAGACTGACGTTCTTCCAGGGTTTATCCTCAGCCCCAACAGGCAAATGCCTTGATGGCATCTTGAACAGAGGCCTTTGCCAATCCCCACCCGCATCCTTTCCACCTCCCATATCCCGCTCTGAGCCTTAGATGAGAAATAAGAATTTGTGCTGACTTTAAAACAACAGTAAACACCGTACTAGAAAATATGACTTATCCTTTACCAACGCTAAATAATTTAATTGATAAACTACAAGGTTCGGATACATTTGTAATTTTAGATTTGATCCAAGCCTACCTACAATTAGAACTGGAAGAAGAGGCTAAAAAATTGTTGGTTTTAAATACTCCATGGGGCCTATATTCTAATAATCGTTTGGCTTTTGGATTAACATGCTCCCCATTTATTTTCCAAAAAAATTATGAACTCTACATTAGCCACTTTTCCTTATGTGCAAGCATATTTGAATGTCGTCATCATTTCAGGTAAGAGACTTCAGCAATGTTATGAAAGAACGTGCGAGGTACTAGACAAGTTTAGAGAGTTGAATATTAAAGTAAAACAAGCAAAATGTCAATTCTTCAAACAGGAAGTTGAATATTTGGGTCATACTGTTTCAGCAGCAGGTTACAAACCAATAGAAAAACATCACTCAGCAATTTTAAATTGTCCTACACCCACAAATACCCACCAATTGAAATCATTTTTGGGCATGATGACATTTTTTCAGAAACATGTACAGAACTTAACTACTCAACTTTGTAATCTAAACAAAGTGCTACAAAAATGGTTAGATGGGAATGGTCAGCGGTGCATGAGGAGAAATTTTTTGAAAGCTAAACATCTTAACTGTCAGTGTCTTAATATATATAATGCAACGGAAGCTGTAGTATTAATTACAGATGCTAATCTATATGGATTAGGGGTTCAGCTATGTAATAAGGATTAACTGAAGACAGTAGCGCGTGCATCATCTATTTTATCTTCCGCGGAGGCTAACTACAGTCACTTTGAGAAAGAAGCGCTTAGTCTAGTGTTTGGAATAAAAAAAAAACTCATAAATATCTATTCGGAAAATCTTTCGAGGTACTCACATTTACTACATGTTGAAGGATAAGGTAAAATCTTGTCGTTACTTTGGCAACGATTTTAAGTTAATGAATATTATGGGTTTAATATGTTTAAAGAGTTGTATGTTGACATGAACTGATGAACCTTGCTTGAATGGAACTATTACACTTTAATGTATACATTTTGTGTTTTGATAATGTCTGATGATTTTTATACGTGAAAGTCATTTTCTAGAGAAATGGGGTGAGTTAGTAGGTGTTAAAAAAAGATCTTGAATACTTATTGAACACGAACATATAGTTTGCGCAGTTGGCGCCAAATTTAAAAAAGAATGTTTTAGTTTTTTGTTACTTCGACTATGAACCTAGTTACGCCTTGTTATCTGAGAATCGGACGTATTTGGAAATGAACTTCGGATTTAAGGAAAATCCGTGTTTAATATACTAGATTCGATTGTGGATTGGTATAGGAGGTTGTTACGATATCTAGGTAAACGGCCGTGGTGAAACTTATAAATAAAGAATATCTGGGAAAATAAGTATGTATTTATGGAATTGTGGTAACGTATGTTTTCTGCCTATTGATTAGCATCCTTAGAAGATGCAGTTGAACTTTCATCAAATAAACATATCTGTTGAATGGGTTTTCCCTTAGATTATTCATACAACCAGAATTGCTAATAAGTACTTTTATGATAGGAGAGATTTTAGATGTCTCCCCAATATACTGACTGGTATTACTTTAAAGCATATCACTAATTTACACAAATATATTTTATAGGGAAAGAATGATATTAAAGGCCATAAATACAATTTTAAATTCAAATAGAATAAGTATGTTAGAGCGGGCTGTGTAACTTCTCGACACTTGATACCGTCTCAAACTTAAATATATTCACATACAACAGACCGTGTCATTATAATTTTAATAATAATAATCACGACCAAACACATCACTGACAATGGCTTGGAGGAAACTTAAAAATAAGCGGAGCTGAGTAAGCAATAGAGGTGAAGGTATGTTTGCATTGCTTGGATATCATGGTGCGCCGCTGCCTCCTTAAAAACACAGTTGCTGGGCTGTTTTGGGCTTCACGTATTAAATGTGGGAAATTCATAATTTTTATTATAGGCATTCTTAATACAAATAATAATATTACTGATGAATGGAGGTAAAAGGTAAAGGTATCTTCTGTGCGATGCGCACACGTCGTGAACGGTGCATGGAGGATGTGAAGGTAGAGCTCCACATATTCTCGACCTACGGCACATAGGTGAGATGGGGTGGTCAGTCCAACTTTCGACCTTCCAAAGGTGCCCAAGAATTTCAAGGACACTCTGGTACCCAATTTTATAGGAGGTTGAGGCAGACATGGAAACACTATGATAAAAGTTTTCAGCGTCCTGGCCGGAATTTGAGCCCAGGCCACCCAATTCGTAGCGAAGCAACGGCGACTTCTGTAAAATGGAGAAAAATTAACTATTTTTTTACTCGGAAATTCTAGTTTTTGCCTTATTTCTGACAAAATCATGTTTTACCCAGAAATTAGTCAAGGTAGGCCTATATAATAATTTGTTATAGAGCATTTCCTGCAATTGTAGAGGAAAAAAGAAGTATTGCCTTATCGTGTTTAGTAAGCGAGTTATGATCAATTTCTGAACTGATTCTTCAACCTTACGGCTCCCCTCCTCAGCTGTCGACCACCCTCGTGGGGGACATGTTCTTTCATACTCACTAAAGATCCCCACTACCAAAATCAAAAGTAAAAATCTCTGACTTGTTCTAAGCATATTCAACGTAAACTAGCGCCTCGTCTATATAATCGTCACTGGGTTTTAGTTTTTCCAGAAATTTTTTTGGACAATACAGATTCATGAAAGTCAATATACAATTTATTTTTGTTGTTACACACAACAAACAACAATCTCCTCACAGTTTCAATGGCCGGTTTATTTTTGCCAATATACTATTGTACATTTAATGAAAAAAGATTATTTTTACTGCAGCATTGTGACCTGGTATAGCAAAATAATATCCCAAACTCATCACAAGCATTAAAACATCACACCACCTGTCAGAAAGAGATTTTGCTACTGGTGTTTCTGCTAATAACTGAGCATTCACAAAGTGCTGAAGATCAGAAACATTGTCAAACAAGGAACATCGTAACACTGTCAATTGAAATTACGCCTACCTGCATAACCGGCATTCTGCTTCATAAATTATTCGTCCTTGTCGAATAAACGGGAACTCTTTGCTGTAATTTTCCTTATATCTGCACGAGGAATTCTCTTTCGGCATTGTTAAAACGTTAAACGCAAAATTAAACAAGGTGTAGCAGTGGCTTGAAATGCTGCTATTTTCTTTGGTCTTTTCCATTTCACGGGGATTCCACAACACAGTACAGAATCGTTTTGCCTTTCGCGCAACAAACAGCACTGCAGTGATTCCTACTTAGCAGTGTGCGAATTAACGGGGAGATGCCCGGGATTTCACCTCCCCCCTGGCAAATAAGTTTACCACCCTGACAAATGTATTGTTCAACCCTGCCAGCATATTTCTCCCCCTAGAATATATTTCGATCATGATTAGAAAGAAAATCGGAACATTTTTATTTGGCAGAAGTTAAACTATTTTCATGCAAGTGACTATGGCATATGAACTTTCACTAGTAGCTAAGAAGCCTATTTGCAAGCCATTTCTTTTGTGATGTTTATGATATAACTTACTGTGAAACATTTAGTATGGTTGGTTTGATTTAGTAAGCTCCTGTTGGATAATGGGATTTTCTCTCCCTCCGCTGGTCTAGTGGTTACCGTTGCTGACTAGTGATCGTGGGTTCCCGGGTTCCCAGGTTCAATTCCCGGCTCTTCCAAGAGAATATTTTCAAAAGCGTGAGGGTCTGGAACAGTGTCCACCCAGGATCGTGATGCAATTGAGGAGCTGCTACGAATAAAAGATAGTGGCGATCACAGTGAGAGCTTCGGCTTTCCTCTCGCAACATGTCTGGCCCATGGGCGCCCATCTTGTAGTTTTCAGAGGGGGGCAAGAATAAAGTGGCAGTTTTTCTATGATTTACTAAAAGTTATCAAGAAGATAACCACTACAATATTCACTAAATTAAGGGTGCAAAAAGAACCATATCATAAAATACATTAAACCTACCTTAAAGTATACTGGAAGTTGATTGGAAATGCTTAAAAGAGTATAATAATGTTAATGACAGTTAGTAAAGATATTATTTATGAAATAATTATCAAATGTGTCCCCTGCAAAAAAAAAATGTCCCAAAGTATCTGTCCTGTTTACTAAAGATGTTATTAGGAAGCTCAATGTTAAAACAATTTATCATATAAAGTCTATACATACAAAATTGAAAATTCAAAACCCTATTATCAGGAATTTGTTCGATTCCGTAGGAAAGTCAAGAAAGACATAAAAATAGCCTATAAGACCTTTATACCAAACTCTGAAAATAATATCAATGATGATCCAGGTTAACTGTGGAAATCTATTAAAAACGAAACAAAACATCTTCCCCCAAATATATTAACATTTCAAGGTCAGATTTGTGTAACAATGAAGAAATAGCTAATACGTTTGCACAGTACTTCCAATCAGTATTTGTATCCTCTTCTCAACCGTTCAGTAATTTTGACAGCAAATCTCAATACTGCCTGTTGCTCAAATACATTTGAATGAAATAAGAAAGGCTGTCAAGAATCTAAAATCCAAAAC
>JAGDQP010001934.1:86822-112551 GCA_022664845.1 Lepisma saccharinum
ATATATATATATATATATATATAGAAAGAGAGAGAGAGAGAGAAATATATAAAAGGTTACAAAGTCAATTCAGTATAAAAGGTAAAAAAAATGGCGAACATATGTAAATTTACAGTAATGGACAGTTGGAGAACAACAACAAAGTGAAAAACATATAAGCATGCATACATATACTAACACGGATACTGTAGTACATACAATACACAAAAGCATAAAATACGAGAAAGTCAAGTTAAACACTCTTTGACGGTACAGGAAAAAAAATGCTGCGTGAAATTTCGTTGTTCAAATTATGCTATGAATATCATGTGTGCTTGAGCTTACCCGCTGTTGGCATAGTAGGTACGTGTTTAATGCTTTCTTGAAGGCATGAAATGTTTTAACTTCTATTATGGAATTAGGTACAGCATTCCATGACCTGGCAGCGAATATTGAAAATGATGCGCTTGTTTGTTTAAGCCGATGACGTGGAATATCTAAGTTCTTATTTCGGCGTTTCGAATAAGAATGAAAAGCAGATCTATTTTTTAGCTTCCTATACAGATGTTCGGGACATTCTGTTTCGAAAATTTTAAAAACAACACAACAATAGTGTAAATACCTTCTTCTTGACATTGCCAGTAAATTGTTGTTATTGAGAACTGGCAGAATATGTTCAAATTTTCTTAAGCCAAAAGAGAAGTGGACACAAGAATTTTGAACCTTTTGTATCAACTTAGCTTGGTTTATTGTAAGAAGTGGACCATAGACAGTATCACAATAGTCGAATAAAGGTAGTACCAACATTTGTATGAGAAGAAGTCTTACATCTTGTGAAAAGCAGTCTTGAATTTTATAAAGATTTCTTAACACCCCTACGGCTTTGGAACATTGGGTAGACACATCTTTGTTCATGGTTAATTTCGCATCGATTTCTATTCCAAGATTTTTTATGTATTCTGAATACTTAATGTTTGAGTCCATTAACTGTAAGTCTAAATCGTAAGGCGTGATTTTATTGAATTGATGAGAAGTTCCCAGAACAATGTACGTACATTTTAGCGGGTTAATTACAAGTCCATTATTAACGCACCAGCTACTGATTGCATTTGGGTCTTGGTTAAGAGCTTCAACCGCTTTTGTTATGTTCTCAGGTAGTGTTGTTATGAGCAATTGGGTGTCATCGGCATAACAGTGAATTTTTGCATGTTTGATAACTGATACCATATCTGCGGAATATAGAGTGAACAATAATGGTCCCAGAATCGAATCTTGTGGAACACCCCTGTCAACAACAATTGCTTCGGAAACTTTATATTGCTGAGTTTGCAAAGTAACCTGTTGTTTTCGATTTAACATATAGGAACTGAAACATTTTAATGTGTTGTCAGAGAAGTTATAGTATTTCAATTTTGCTAAAAGAACACCATGATGCACAAGTTCAAATGCTTTTGAGAGGTCCAATAGAACTAATAGAACTACATTTCCGTCATCTAGTGCTTATGTTCACTCGATGTTTCAGCGTACATTATATCTCGATACATTCTGCTCTATCATAGTTGTCAACACTGTATTCTGCTTGCTTCGAACACTGAGCTCAGTTGTTAATACTTGCTTGCTCCCTTCTAACTCCTACCATCCTCACTCTCACTTCCCCTACTTTCTCTTTCCGCGCAGTTCAGCGTTCACGTCTATTTGCACGGGTTGTACACTGCTTTGTAAGTGCGGTGACTGTGAAAATATGAAGGATGTCGTGGCCATTACGAATGACAATGACAGTGACGATGGTCGTGGTGATGATGATATTTAATAAGCATTAGCTTTTGTGGTGTATAATTTATGTAATCAATTATTCTGAAAGGTTTTCCTATTTCTCCTATCAAAAATGAGCGTGATGTATAATATTCCGTATTATTTAATATAGTAAATACGTTTTTGCAAGTCTTTACTTCATTCCATATATTTTTATACTAACGAGTTGCAAATGCTCCAGAAAAAGTCTCAGAGTATATTTGGATGTTTCCTGTGTGTATATAGCGTAGTTAAAGAGAAAACTATTATTTTCTAAATGCATACATTAGGCTTTATAGTTGGCGAGAAATTTTTGTCTGCCATATTGACCGCCATGTTGAAAAAATACATGAAAGTTAAGGTGGAAAACTTGGCCCCCAACTTTCTCTGATTCTGCACACCAAACTTGGCAAGCAAATCGCATGGAATTACAAATTCCACCCTACTACCACTCACTTGCACTCAGCACAAAATACAAAATGTACTTACCGAACCACCATAGTTCGCAGGGAGGCCCAAGGTTTTGCTTTCGGCGTACTGCATTATGTTTCGTAAAGGGCTTTCTGGATTTCAACTCTCCATTTGGTCTTGCTTGTTACCGGGTGTTCCAAAAGTTGGGGAACCCGCTATTTCAAAGCACGTAACTGTATTATAACTAAAACAAATCGAACCACAGTTCTGGTTCGGAAATAGCCCTGTATAGTGAGAAACATTTTAAGTCATCAACCAATGATACTTCAATCATCATTCATGTATGATTATTAAAACATATTACGAGAGACGTCTTTTTAACTAGCTATATTCCTGTGCAAACCCCGGTGTCATGCTCTTAACGGATAAGGTCGGGTCGGGCGGAGGCTCAACCTAGCCCAGCCCGTGATCCCAAACATCCAACCCGACCTGACACGTGACCCGAGTAAATCTGACCCGACGCCACCCGTGACTAACTAGGTTCGACCCGACCCAACCCGCTACCCGAGGAAGTCTGACCCGATACGATCCGAGTGAGTCTGACCCGACTCGTGTTAACCCGAAACTGCCCGATCTCCGACAAGGCTCGGGTTGACCCGAAGTTGGACCCGATCCGATCAGAAATGATTTCATTGCTTTGCTTTATGAAATTTGTGAAAACAAGGTTATTAGAATATTGTAACTAAGGACTAACTGGAAAATGCTGAAAGTACCAGGTACTTTGACTTTGTTCCAACAAAAGATGACAGTACTATCTCCGTATGTGTCTAATACATTTGTATCGTTGCACGATATTTAAATCCTGGTCCTACAAATTCAAGCCTAGAGAGTTCTAACTTTCAGGGAAGAAAGTTCATAACCAATTCAAGAGTACTTTTATAGGTGCACGCAATTTCAATGCTGCTCCTATAAGTTCAAGTCTAGAGAGTTCTAACTTACAGGGATGAAAGTTCATAACGAATTCAAGAGTTCTATCAATGCCAAATTTTAATGTTCTTTTTTATTCATTATTGAAATCGCTTGATTGTTGTTGTGAACATCAAAACCTATAGCAATGACACTCTTTCAACAATGAACAAGAAAGAAAATTAAAAATCGGCATTGATTGAACTCTTGAATTCGTTATGAACTTTCATCCCTGTAAGTTAGAACTCTCTAGACTTGAACTTATAGGAGCAGCATTGAAATTGCGTGCACCTATAAAAGTACATTAGACATATACGGAGGTAGTGCTGCCATCTTCTGTTGCAGATCGTTGCTTTACATTAACCTTAATATATAGAGTTTAGCACTTATGGCGTACATATCCAGCAGCAGTAGCTCAGTTGGTAGAGAGTTTGCATCATATTCGTAAGGTATAATACCAGTAGCCGGCCACCCTGACAGGTTTTTCAGGTCTTTTTCTGTCATACCAGGCTAAATGCTGGAATAGTACTTTCAACTTAGGCCCTGGCAGACTTCTTTCCCCATCTTTTACACTCATTTTCTAGGCCTCAGTCGTAAATGTCTAAAGGCCGTAAAATAAATTCTAATTCAGTTATGGCGTACATATGAATTGATGTTGTCACCCCTATTTTTGTTATTCCTATACCATTATTATTGTTGTTATCAAAAATAATTGATAAAACTATAGATATTCCAGAGATTTTAAGTCCTAACAATTAATACCGAGGGGATTCAGCTCAGTTGGTAGAGTGGTGGCTTAGTAATCAGAAGGTTCTTGGGACGATCCCAGCGGCCGCCTGTCCTGACTAAAGTTTTTCCATGGTTGTTCCTCAGTCACATGTGGCAAATGTCGGAATGGTACTCTAAAACAAAGCCCCGCCCGACTTCTTTCGATCCCCTATGCTATCGTGGCTTGAGCTAGTTTCAAAGGCCATTAAATCCAAATTCATAATAGCAACGCGATTAAAATCTTTTTAGATCCATTTCATACTGAACATGTCGTTGAGTGAAATTGAAGATTGACAATAGATTTTCAATTATTATTTACGGTATTCCGAACTGTTATTATCATTATTACTATAGCTTGTCAGAATTTACCGTGCCATATCAACAAACTAAGGAAAAAATCGTGAATGTGAAGGACTGAATTTTTTGACCATCAATTAAATTCTGACGTAATCGAGTAAGTTTCTTTTTTGTTAGGTGACTTCTGCCAGATCTGAGAAAATTAAATTGTATAAATAAAACTTTCATAGGAGATCTTTGAAATTAAGAAATAAGTGTAAGTCCAAGATATTGTTAATGGAAATACGTTATTTAATTCACCGAGTAAACATTCAGATTCCTGAATTTGATTTTCCCATAAGCATGTTTATAATTTTAGGGCTCATTTTCCTTAGTTGCATGTCAATTTTAACTTAACGAAAAATTATTTAAGATCAAAATCTGTTTTCTTTAATTATTCTATACAAGAATAATAGGAAATTATATTGTAAGATATTTATCTGTTTCACTTTTTCTTACTAAAAGAAGTATTTTTATAAATACGGATAGACATCATTATCTTACTTACATCATATAAACAAGTGATATTGTGTACATGGCAATGAATACATTAATTCGGTCTTGATATACATACTTATGAACTTACAAATAAAATGGTTAAATATTTTATCTGAAATACATTGTTAGCACGAAATAGCTAAACAACTACGGCTTCCGAAGGTGAAATTTTATCTTCAAAGCATACATATATCTAAAGAAATATACAAAATGCTGTCTCATTGCACTTCACTCATATCCACTTAAATGGATTGAACTACCGTACTTTAGGGTCAATCCTTTTACAGAGGTCCAGAAATAATTAATTTGGTTGTTCTACCGCTTCCCCCAGAAATTGAGGACATTGCCGGAAGAAGGGCACATAGATCAAGAACGCATTTTTGGTAAACAGCTGGTAAAGATTTAGGTTCAATGTCACCAAGAAGTTTTTGAAATAATATTTATGTCGATAACACCAGCATAAAGAGCATATAGAATCAGGTTTGAAAACTCTTAACTAAACTTATAAAATTCAAAGTTTGCATGAAAATATATCGAAAATTGTGTATGCATGTTATGTGCCCTTCTGCCGGCAATGAAAGATTTCATGGTGATTAGATTGAAGAAAGAAAGCACAAACAATTCTAAGCACAGTGTTTAATACAAAATAACATAGAAAATGACAATAACAATAGTTTTGTTAAATTGCCTCAGCAAATATTTCTTCTAATCTCTTCATTCTTGAGATTGAAAAAAAAAATCAATCTGCAAGAACTAGTATGTCGCACCTACAAAGACCAAGATGTTTTAGAAAACCATTACACAGCCTAAACGGCTTGAGATTGAAAAACGAAATTTGGTATGATATTACATCATCACCAGTAGATTAAGAAAATATTACAAAACGTTAAAAAAAGTCACCATCTTGGATCCAAAATGGCCACCAAAATTAATTTTTCATAGAATACACAGCCTAAACAGCTGGGGACAGAAAAACTAAATATGGTATGACTGTACATCATTACCAGTAAGTTACGAAATTATTACAAAATGTCTCCAAAGAACCCATCTTGGATTCAAAATGGCCGCCAACATATTTTCAACACCGTTTGAGCTAGAAACACGAAATTCGGCATAAAGTTGTACAGTATTAACAAGTGTAGTTTAGGAAAATATTACAACATTTTGAAAACGTTGCCATATTGGATTCAAAATGGCCGCCCAAAAACATTTTCAGCGCCATTTTCTTTCATTCACTTTAAATTGAAAAGAATGTATTTTTCCCGGTGACGGGAAAAATTCGCTTGTTTTATGTGTGATATGTGGAGACCAATGTTTCTGTCGCACTGTGTAAATGGTAGGCCTCTGACGGAAAACATGTGAAGAAGTTCTACATTAAACACATTGCTGAACCGCCAGCTGGGTCTGAAAAAAAGAGACAATTTTCACTTGCGGAAACTTTTCTACACATGTCTTTCTACCAAGCTAACGACTAGAGATATTGACTTGAAATTTGCAGGACATGTAGAAAAGAACATGGCGGATCGTTTAAAGCGATTGCCGAAAAAAGTGCACATAGGTGTGCCCGCCTTCCGGCAATGTCCTCAATTATTTTTTAATATTTTTGGCCCTTATATGTGAATAATTATATAAGTTTATACATGAGTGATTTTAGATAAGGAAGATTAGATTGGTGTAGGTTAGTTACAGTAAAATTGGGTCATTCCTGGACAAATCATCCAATTTTAGAAAAACTGGTTACATCACCATTTTAGAAACATTTTATTTTTTGTAGGTGGGTTCCTACATACCTGAAGATATCAGAACGACTTTCGAAAGGAATGTGGTGCCTTTATATCTCCCGGGGTGACCATATTTCCAACATGGCGGGTGGCGTTTTTTACTCCCATAGACATGTACGGAAACCTGCATATCTCAAAAACTAGAAGAACTAAAGATCTGAATTAATAACCATTGGGTAGCTCTTGAATTGTACTTTGAAGATGTGGAATCCCGTCTTTGAAAATTAAATTCTTTGTTCCAAACAATAGGCTGAAAAATGAGTCACGAATTGTATAAAATACGATTTTTGAACCAAGTTTTTGGGGTGTAGGAGTTGAATAAAATTCTACAAACTTTTGCCTTGTTTAGACCTCCCAAAAGAGTTTCTGGCCTAAATCACACTCTTTTTTTTTTTTTTTTTTTACGGGTGTTCAAACATAGCCCTTTGCGAAAAATGCCGGATTTCGGGCTCAAATATCTTATATGCGTCCTCATGAAACAAGAAAAGTAAGTTTCAGACATTCAAATTTATGATTCGTTACAATAATCTCGTGATGTAAAGAGTTCCGTTGCCTTATCCAGGATTGGAGAAGGATCTAAAACGTGTACACGGTTTCAAACTAGGAGCGTGTCTCTCTCTTCATAGGTCCATCCAATCACTGCATTTGTATATTCACGAAGGAACGAAAGGGGGAACAGATATTTCTTACTTGTCCAGAACTGATTAAACGCAATACTTCGTGTATGATGTGTTGCCTACCTTCACTACTTTGTATTTCATGGACTTTATTCGCTCGCGGTACAAAATTATGCACTAGTTAAAATCCGAATTTGGTGAATCCACACTCTAAGTTGACGCTTAGGTCAGATTTTGAAAGTCGATTTTCTGAGATATCAGGGGTGTACAAGTTTTTTTTTTAAATGTGTACAACAATGTAAAAAAAAGGAACAAAATTATTCACTTGCTAAAATCCCAATTTGACAATCCAGCGTCAATTTGTAGTGCGGAATTTAAAAGTCGATTTTCTGAGAAACTGGGGTTGTACAAAAAAATTTGAAAGGTGTACAAAAATGTACAAAATTATGCACTAGTTAAATCTTAATTTGACGATTCCGCACTCCAAGTTGACGGACTCATCGGAAAGTTCTAGGAACGATGCCAACGGCCGCCCATTCTGACTCGGGACATTTTGTCACATCATGCAAATGCCGGACTGTAGTTTCCTCTCCGCTACCCTTTCCCGGCCTGAGTGAAAATTGCCTAAAGACCATAAATAAAAATAAAAATTCAAAAATCTGTCAAAATTAAATTTGACACTTTATTTATCGATATTATTACGCAAAAGAAAAGAGTGATAGATCCATTCCCGTGAATTCACTATGCCCACCTGGGTAGCCGTAATCATTAAGGGGTTCTGCGAATGCGACAGACACAGCTTTATGGGTTGAAAATCCGCCCAGGATGTAAATGTTCATCTTTCTTCCCTGCTTCTCATCCAGAAGAATAAAATGACAAACCACCATTGGTCCATCTTGTCCTGGCCTTTAGGAATCTAAGGCTCAGACTGGGAAAGGAGAGGGGCAACGATGCTGGAAGGTATCAGTCTTTGCCTGGTGTGACTGAGGAAAAATCCTGGAGAAAGCCTGTCAGAAAGGTTGGCAGTTAGAATCGAACCCATGACCTCCCGAATGCTACGCCAACGCTTTACCACTGAGCTACGGTGGTTGGGTGGAAGGAATTAGAATGTGTCCGAAATGACGATGGCAAGGTGTAATGGATGAGATATAACCTGGCTTTAATTAACCTACTTTCGCTTACTCTGCATTATGTTGTGTCTATGCAAGATTTTCCCCTGCCTTTGTCGAGACATGCGAATAGGAATAGCCTTCGAAAACTTTCGTTCATTTCGAAAAGATTTGTTACAATTTAATCTCTCATACACCTAGCATATGACGTCCAAAGGTATATATGACACATTACTGAATTGTAGATTAACTTCAATTTATGCGTGAAGGTTTGGTCTTGTGATTAAATAATAAACATACACAGAACATTTGTCAGTGCTTATAAAATATTGTATCCCTCTCCATAGACATATCTTCCAGAGTGAACATCGAAATCTGCATAACGAAAAATAATAGGATTTCCCCTAAATATACAAAATGTAATGAAGTAAAATGAATACTTCTGACATTTTCTTAAGTCAGTTTTCTTGTAATTAACGAGAAACTATGAGAAAAAAGTCAAGACGGTAATTCTTCCCTTTAAATTCTAGAATTAGCACAAAACACGGCATAATGAAAAGTACAGAAAAAAAAACTTTTAATTTTCTCCAGTATAAAATTTTTATATTTAGAGAGAAGATTTTCTTTGACTTACCTGTGAAATGTGCCATTAGGGGACTTCTTGTTGTACCTCTTTGTACAGTCCAATAGTGTTGTAAATAGAAAAAATAAGTTCATTTTTTTTTCTAAAACTTCCGTTTTTTTATTGAAGAAAAACATGAGCCTTCGTTTCTTTTCTATATTTTTCAGGGCAGTAAGTTGTAATAATGCTAACGTATCTTTAAGTACGAATTACTTCTATAGAGGTAATTAAGAAGAAATACAACATAAATTAAACCCTAGATTGCAAGTAGTTTTTGGTATATGTGAGATTTTCTGGATTTCCCTGTTCTCAGTGTTGCCAATTTTTTAAAAGTAATTTTGAGTAAAACTTCTTCCATGCCGTATCTGCCCCAAACTTAGCTTAAACATCATTCAACACAATAAAAGAAAGTTTTGGGTGACCCCGACTTCAAGCACCCCAGTTTTCAGTGTTGCCAGCCTATTTTAAAATTAACTTATAGAAATGCCTTTATAAATATAAATCTACACGTGTGCATTGATTTACACTAAATTTGACATATGCATTATTTACTGGGATAGTTCATGCGCTACTTTCAGCGCCGTAGTTGTCAGTGTTGCCAACAAATTATAGGAAATAAAACTTTTATTTGCTTCCATATCGTTGAATGTATTAGGACCAAACTTTGTATTTACGTACTGAGACGCGTCACAGAGGTACTTTAGGACCCACAGTTTACAGTGTTGTCAATCAATTTAAAAAATTAAATATTTGCTATTTACATTCAGTTCGACGTATCCGCACCAAGCTTTGAGTATACATATTCGACACAATTCAAACATACTGTGGTTGTTCCCTGTACCCAAGTACTCAGTTGTCAATACAATGACATTCATATGCTGTTTGGAAATGCTGTTGTTTTTCTCTCCTTTCTCTTGTTTACTGTACTATGAATGCGAGGACTAAAATTGCTGCCTTCACTTTCATTGCAAATGTGCTTTTACGTATGGAAATGTAGGTGACAAAACGATCACGTGCTCAGATGTATGGAAGGTTTCGAAATATTGTATCATTACGTATTTGAATGAATGTCACTTTTTTCTACATATTTAAAAATGTCTTATTGCACTTACAAGAGGAAAAAAAAAAGTCTGCACATTTTTTCCCAATTGCGAAGGTTTATCGTTACTTCCAGGGCTCGAACCTGACATTTTTGGTTTACTGTTTCCGAATATACCCGAAGTTGGACTTAGAGAATTTTCAGCTCAATGCGGTCAACCTTTTGGAATAGGCTGTACATGAACTGGAACTTTTAGGAAAGTTTATAACTTCGACGTTTACAGTTTCTTCAAGAGAAAGGACGCTACACCACAAACGCTATCCGTCGAAGCAAGAATAGGGAAAGAAATGGGTCTAACCTTATTTCAGCACGCAATTCCGACATTCGTCTGGTGATATCAGGAGGAAATGCAGTACAATCAGTATGAAATGTTTCAAAGATTAGAATCCAAGGCTTCTAATTAGGGTAGGCACGCTTACGCTGAAATGTCACGCTAGTCTCTGGCTCTTCTGGTCTGTACACATAAAAGAAAACTTACTTAAAGTAGAACACAATAAGTCACATGCACGCCTTAGAACAAAATGAAAACAAAATAAACATTTGATATTAGAAGTAAACACTGTATCTATGACAACGGAAGCTCTTATCTCATGATGTAGAAAATAGAGGATATGTGTGTCATGGTTAAAGTGCACACAGCGATTCCCGGAAATGAAATACAGTCGTACCTCACAAAGGATTTCAAATGTTGAGCACTATACAGGAAGACTGTTCTATGTCCGCTTTATTAACTTCTTGGGAAATGAGCTTACTATTTAACACTGCTGCCGAGAAGGGAACTTATTTTGCTGCTCGTTAAGAGCGGTGCCATGCACATATCATTTCTCCCAAATTAATAGCAGTTAAATATGTATAGTTCTTGTCTATAAAACTCATTTTCAACAAAGGGTGGACTTGGATCAGTCTTCCACTATAGTGTCCAGTTGTGATTCACTGTGATTGATTAGTTCGTAAACCTAGAAGGTAAACCGTCAATGAACTCATATGTATCAAAACCCACCTTGAAATGTGCTGAAAAGTCGCTTACAAAAGTACTAGCTCTCTTTTCAACTGCAATGGTTGAAAGATTGTGTGCCGAATTCTTTTGATCATTCAATCAACAGAAGTTGCTTCTGCTCCACTTTCGTCCTGGAATGAAACAGTGGCGAATTGTAGCGTCATCCCCACACAGCAGCAGTCCACCGCTACACTCCTTACAGATGGCAGAGCCCCGGGTAACTGAGAATGTTATCACGCTTGCTTTATCTATGCAAGATCACGGGTTCCAGTTAAGTGGGAGTCCATTGACTGGAGTGTTTCAGAGCCCATTTTACCCAAAACTGTAGGTCCCATTCTTAGAAGTTCACCAGCTTGGTTTAAACGTTAACAACTACGGTATTCAACCAATCCTCACTGAAGGCATGTCTAATTCATATGGGATACTTGCTTCTATGTAATAGTAATTATACATACCTTTATGTCCTACCACCAACTCCTCCAATTTCCTGAGTTCAATTTAAATGTCCCGTATATTATTTTCTACGGAGCTGACAAAAATGTTATTCTGTCCATTTATTTCTCTTATATTAATATTTGTTAATTGTTGTTGTATTTTACTTTTTTACCTATTACAATTAAGGACCAAGATTTATACGGTACTTACATTAATTTAATTTTTCATCTATCGGATTATCTCATAAGTAATGTCGTATGTGTGATGACCGTTGCAAAGACGCCATCTGACGAGCGAATAGTGAAGTAGACGACACGCAAGACTATTCTACACAAGGCTGGGGTCAGACACACCTCTTTTTGTCTCTGTGAAGCCGAATGTAGTTTGTGACGTCACGCGGAGAGAAACGGTCATATCTCCGAAACTAATCAACATATTGATATGCTCCTTTTTTGTTTAATCTGTGAAATGTGTTCTACATTTTCATTTATCTTCAAGTTTTTGATATATCAAATAGGTTTTTTTCGGTAAATTTAACATAAACAGTAAAAAATGAAAACAATTCTCGCTATTTCTTTTTTGCACTGTATCTTCTTAATGAGTTGCGATATGGAAAACATAGCTCTAATACAACTTGTAGGGCATAAAATTATCATTGGTGTATATATTGTTGAGGTTAATGTTAAAATGAGCCGTGCAGCGAGGCAAGTTTGAAGGCATGCGCGCTCTGATTCGGGTCGCTATGTACGACCAAATCTTGTCCCTGTAACCTAGTGCATCTGTTCCTTAAAAGAGAAGAAAAATATTTAAAAAGGATTTTTAAAAAACACGCTTTTTTAAAATGGACTAAAATGTAAAAAATAATATATTGACTCGGAAAATAAAAGCGTGGGTGCTCTTAGATATTATGATTTTATGATAAGGTAAGGAAGAACACCCACGCTTTCATTTTCCGATTCATAAGATTAATTCAATTTATTATTTTTTACGTTTTAGTCCATCTTAAAAAGCGCGTTTTCTAAATCCTTTTTAATTATTTTTTATGTATAATAGATGAATATTAAACTCCATGCGAGTTAGGCAACCCAAATTTCACAAAACAGTTGCGGCGTTGTGTGCACAAATTACACAAGAGTCCCGCTAATCCGAACTAATTGGGGCTATGCCCTGTTCGGATTAGCAAAAGTTCGAAATATCCGGACCTTTTTAAGTAGGCCTATGTCCTTGAGTTTTTTTTATAATGAACAGTACCGTACTTTAATTACAGTATGTAATTAAAATTATACACTGTATTTCTGTACTTTGAGTTGATTTTATTGTACGTTGCATATGAAACACACGTTTTTATATCAAAAACTATTTTCTTTTCCCCCCACTTGAGTTAAAGTTAAAAATAATTTGGCATATTTTCCCTGGTCTCTGTTCGGTTTATCCGGATTTTCGGATTAGCAGGACTCTACTGTATTTTAATTAATTAATTACAGTTAACTGGATTATTCTGTCTTATATCTAATGATTGAATATTGTATTGTCATCGGAAGCAAGCAAGTTTACAAAATGTCAAAGAAATCGGATGATGGGAAGTGAGTTTAAAATCGATTGCAAAATTTGTACCAAACAGACAGACAAGAAAACGAGTTAATAAAAACATGTTGAAATGGTATGAAGTTAATTTCTTATTCATCGACTAATAATATCTTAGGCAAGTATTTAGCTAAAGTCTCCACACTTCAACCCCTTGTTTCCCCCTACCTCCCCCCAAAAGTATTATCATTTCAGAGGAAAGGTCTTATCTTGGAAATTAATCAAGATATTGATATATTTATTTTTTATTTAATCTGTAAAGTGTGTTTTACAATTTTCATTTCTTCAAGTTTTCGATAAACCTAACTGTTTTTCGGTGAATTTAACTAAACTAGTAAATATAAAAAAATGTCCTTCTTATTTTTTTCCTTAATGAGTTGCGATATGGAAAAAAATGTCCTCAATAAAACTTGTAGAGCATAAATGACTCTCAATGTCTATTTGTTGTTTGGGTGAATCAAACATTGTGTTTGTGAACATTTACCATAATATTTTAAATAAAACGAATAAAGGAATGCCCTTCTTACTTACTGCGTAGATATCGTGATAATTGCTTTTTTCCTAAACTGAGAGAAAATGTTTTAAAAAAATATTTAAAACACGGCTTACATCTACAAATCATACCATCAAAAGTTCTTAATTTACTTGTAGCTCACTTCAGTTACTTCGCTTGTAATTTACTTACTTAACGCACCTTCAATTTTACCACGATTTTATTAACTCGCTTTCTTGTCTGTCTGTTCGGTGCCAATTCTGCAATCGATTTTAAACTAACTACCCGATGAGCTAGAGACTTGAAATTTTAAACATAGCTCAGAACTGGAAGACAATGTAATACTCAGTCATTAGATATACGACAGAATAATAAAATTAACTGTAATTAATTAATTAAATTATTATAAATTATCCTTAAATGCACGCAACGCTGCATCTATTGTGTGAAGTTTGGGTTGCCTATCTACCAGGGACTTCAAAATTCGTCTGTTATACATAAAAAAGGATTTTTAAAAACCCCTTTATAAGATGGACTAAAAAGTAAAAAAAAAGTAATAAATTTAATTAATCTTATGAATCTTAAAATAAAATCGTGGGTGCTCTTGCTTTCTTTATCATAAAATTATAATATCTAATTAAGAGCACCCACGCTTTTATTTTACCCATTCATAAGATTAATTAAATTTATTACTTTTTTTTACTTTTTAGTCCATAAGTCCATCTTAACAAAGCGTGTTTTTTTAAATCCTTTTTTTAATTTAATCTTTTCCTCATTGGGTTAGCTTCAAAGTCCTCGTTGTGTATCACAGTGACATTGGTACAGGACCCTCTGCAAACGCCACACATTTCTGTGCAATGAAGGGATGTTTTTACAAGGAACTTTACAATTACATGTAATCAAATTAATAACTTCTTCATACGATGGTGGTTTTTTTGAATGGATAGGGTATGATGCGTTCCTTCCAAGTCTCCAACCCCATTCAGTTGCGATTATGTCAAATGCAAGCAATTTTTTAATATGGTAGTAAGTTCGAAAGGAGTGTTGTTCAGCTGCACTTGATGTTGAGGGAAGAGATGCCATATTGAACTTTGATTTTAATGACATTTTACCAACAGATTTTAGATACATTGAGTACCTACTTTCATCCAAATTAGTTGAACTGGTACATCCGAATAACTGCAGAATGAAAATTTCACCTACTTCCTTAACACTATTTCTGTCAGTTGCATTAGCATAAAAAGCATTTTGGTATTGCATTTCTCACTTATCCATTTTTATGTTCACTGAGTTAGACGGATTTCCTATTCCATAACCCAAGTCTTCATACTAAGAAAGGGCATGCACAAAGTTTCCCTATTATGTTGATTTTCATACCGCTGCCAGGGTCATGTAGTGTCACATTCTCAATTCTATCATCTTGGTTGTTCACTTTTTGAGTCAAGATTTGAAACTTCTGGTTATCAGTACCGGACAAATGTTTCAACTGCTCAGTATTATCAAATACGAGTTTGTCTACATCGCTAATCTTCACATCCACTCGACTGTCAACTTCCTATAAATTTCCAGTCATAAGCCGGACATTTTACTTCAATTTCATTTACACCACCACTTACCTTGTTATAGTTACATTCTCTCCAGCTTTGTTATAAACACTTTCGGATGTTTCTTAGTACGCAAAAACTACTAAATTAGGCTCTTGGTTAATTCTCCTAATAACATCAAAACTTTGGTAAGCATAACCAACTTCGGTAGAACGTTTTCCTTTCTTAAACTTTTGAGTTTGTTTACTTTGTGTTGCCTCGTAATTTCAAATTACTTTTCTTCTTGTTATCTGAGGACGGGCGCCATAAAACTGATAGAGTACAAGTGGGCTATTCCGATCGATTTCGTAGGACGGGTGATTCCAATCGGAAGCAATAACTTTACGACAAATGCTGCTATCTGACGGAGATTGAATACAACGTCAGTTTAGAGTGGAGTGACCATCTTCAGTGACATGTAAGTGTGAGCTCACATTATTTCGGAGTCAGGAGCAATTGACAGTAAGTATGACCTTGTAGAACGTGGAGTTACATCTTTAGAATCACTGTTTGGAAGTAATTTGTGAACACATATACCTTGTGACACGAGTGGGAGTAATATATTCGAAAGCAGATATCCTTGTGTGAACAATGTGCAATATGACGTCTGATGTAATTCCGGATGCAGTATTGCCAACCCAGTGTTCAAAATCATCTATCAATTTCGGTCGATTCCAATCGTTTTTTTGCGGGTGATTTCGATCGCGTGTAATAAGTAGTTTGTACAATTGTTCTCTTGGAATAGGGTATTCCATCATAAGTAGTGCACGCGGAACTTATTTTTCTCGTTGCAGATGGGAAGGCACATCAGGAGAATAGAAAAACACTGGGGTGACGACGATATGAAGGAAGCCCTTCAAGCCGGAAGGGTGGCTTGGCATTGAAGGCACCTACCAGAAGGTTTCATATTCCTTATACCACCCTCCAGAATAGATTTGCAGAAGCAATGGGTCGTAAACAGGGAAAACGTGAAAATGCTGGGGCTATGCAAGTTTTTACAGCTGATCAAGAGAAAACGTTGAAAGAACGCATAATCAGGTTGGCAAAATTAGGGTGTGGTTTTACAAGAAAGGACATAAGGAAAGCTGCATATGCTTTTGCAGAAGCTAATGACATCCCTGACAGATTCAGTGCAGCAAAACAAATGGCCGGAAAAGGCTGGTTGAAAGTGTTTCTGACCCGTCATCCTGACTTGACCGTTCGTAAACCACAGGGTTTATCGGAAGCTCGGTGTGATGGACTAAACAAAGAAGTAGTAGACCAATATTTCGTCTTGACATCATCACGTCACATTGCTGCACTGAAGTTAAAAATTGGTTGGAAGAGCTTGGTTGCCTTCACAAACGTCAAATCAAAGACACAATCAGGTATGTCTACGTCGGCTAAGAAAAGGCTTCTAGCAACCCTTGATGATAACGACGACGACTCGTACGAGCCACCTGCCAAGAAGTCCACATTTGCACCCTTGCAACGGAGACACACACGCGATTTCTGCAACTTTTCCTCATTGCAATACACTGATCCAAGATGTGCTCAACTTGTGGAAAAGGACGTGAATGGTATCACGAAGACTGTGTGGGATCAAAGGGGATCATTTTATTTGCAATTTATTTGCGGGAAATGTCGAATCTAAAAACTTCTTTGACATTCGATTATCATTTTCTCCTCCAGGTTATATCACAGCTACGACTATTAATAGCACATTACATATTGTGTTTGTTTATATGTTCTATGTTATAATTTCTATTTCTTGTGTGTTATATGCCATCACTTTCATTATTTGTATGTTCTATGATATTTCCATGTAGTATACTTAATATTAAATATAGTAACCTAGCATTTCTAGTTTTGTTTATAGCGATCGAAATCACCCACATACGTGTCGGAATCACCCGCCTATGGCGGGTCTTTCCGATCGACAACAGGTATTTACAAATTTTTATATATATATAATACGTGGCGTGCGCTCATACCCACTAATCCATCGGGAATTTTGAAGGACATATCAAGGTATGCCATCGTCATTTGTTTTTCTAAATTGCGTTCGTTATATTCAGATGAGAGCTGTTTGTCCCCAAAACGATTGGAATCACCCACCTTTACTCTATGTCATCGTGGGCCACCTTGGCTGAACACAATAGGCCGATTGCAAAGACGGATTTTACTCTTAGCCTAAGTTAGTCTTAGGCTTAAACATCAGTTTTCGAATGGACCAGCTTAGCCTAAGCTCTGGTCTAGCGTAGGTTTACGTCTTTGCAATCGGGCGAATAAGAACTACCCCACAATGCCCCAGACGCACCAACCAGTTGCGCAGATCAGGTTAAGAGTAGACAACGTCCGAAGTAAATGAAATAGAAATTAAAAAAGTTTGCTTTTTTAATTTTCAATAAGAAAGTATTTATATCTGGTGTAGTAAAAAGTAATCCATTATTTTTTCATGACATTGAAGACTTACCTTACCATAGTTAAAATGATCCGATTTAGGTCACATATGCGCCGTTTTGTTCGATAACGTATTGCCATTTGGAAGGTGATATCATGATGCCTCTCTCATAGAAGTCCTTGTCCCTATTGGCAAAAAATTGAGACAGTCGATTTTCACAAGCCTCTCTTGAAGCGAATTTTGCACCAGCAAACGTGTTCGCCATGGACAGGAACAGATGGTAATCACTCGGTGCCAGGTCCGGACTATAAGGTGGATGCATAAGAACCTCCCAACCAAGCTCCCGGAGCTTCTGGCGAGTCACTATCGATGTGTGTGGCCTGGCGTTGTCCTGGTGGAACACAATGCATCTCCTATTGGCCAAAGCTGGCCGCTTCTGGGCGATTGCTGCCTTCAGACGGTCCAATTGTTGACAGTATAGTTCCGAGTTAAGGGTTTGGCCGTAGGGGAGCAGCTCATAGTAGATTCCCTGCCAATCCCACCAAACACACAGCAAAACCTTCCTGGCAGTCAATCCTGGCTTGGGCACCGTTTGCGCCGGCGCCCCGCGCTTCGACCACGACCACGACCGTTTTCGCGTGACGTTGTCGTAAGTGATCCACTTTTCATTACCAGTTACCAACCGCTTCAGAAATGGGTCGCTTTTGTTGCGATTCAGCAGCGATTCGCAGATGGAAATTCGGTCCATGAGGTTTTTTGCGTTAACTAGTGTGCACCCATACATCAAGCTTCTTTTTGTATCCAGCCTTATGCAAATGGTTCCACAAGTTTTTTTGTGCAATGTTTAGCTCTTGGGCAATCGAAACAGTGCTTACATGACGGTCGGACGCGACAATATCCATGATTTTATCTACATGTTCGACACGTGGCCTTCCAGTGCGTGGTACATCTTTGACGTCAAAATTACCGGAACGGAATCGACGAAGCCAAAATTGTGCGTGATTGGCTGTTACAGTATCAGGACCTTAAACACTATTCACATTTGCAGCCACCTGGCTTGCGTTTTCGCCTTTATCGAAGAAAAACTGTAAAATATAGCGTATTTTCTCTTTGGTAGTGTCCATTTTGACGCGCGCTCACACAACACTGAGTCAACTCATCACAACTATCTGAACAGTGTTTGTAGTACGCAATCTCATCGTTTGAACGCCATCTCGTTGAACCTGATCGGACTTATACAACGCGAGATACAGATCACTGAAGCCATCTATTGGCAAAATAATGGATTACTTTTTACTACACCAGATTATTATAACAGTAGAACAACTGGCTGGAAGATCGCCTCTTCGTTCTATCTTGCCTCTCTCTCTTTCCCTCTACCTCATCGATTACAATGCCAAGTCACAAAAGTAGGGGAGGTAAAATCACACTAATACACAACTCTACCACTATGTTCCTTGACGATCTTAACCATAATGAAACACCAAACCATAAGAAAAAGGTAGTGTGTTTTGCATGCATAAAAATCTAAAAAAACAAAAAAACAAAAGTGCATTCGATATCAAATTTCAGGCACTCATTTAACAGTGGTAAGTATTTGAGTTAAAGTTAACATTATGATTATCTATTGACCTGAATATACACACAAATGAGTTTTCCTATTTGCTGTATATCCTATAACAAAAAATATCGACAAATAGAAATGTCAAACTAAAGTTTTAACTAAAAAGTACTACTAGTCTCTCTACGATTCACTTTCTTGTTATATGTTAGAAAATAATTTCATGCCATTTATCATATTAACTTTGTATATTATAGTTACATTGACACATCCGATATTCATTCAAAATGAACGATTTGCCACATTGTGCAACTTGCCAGGCTTAGAAAATATTCTCGTCAGCCATTTTCTATAAATGTGAGTGTAGGTACTGCACTGTTTACATAATAACATTTTGTATTTGTGTTATGGTGCGTAACTCAACAATTATGCCGTAAACAAACAGTAAAACACGTTACGAAGCGTCAAAAGTTAAGTTAGATCTAAATGTTTACTGCTCTTTGGATAAAACTGAAAGCGGACAACCGAGGTTACTATTTCCTGTTGTGTCTGGCTTCAGACACTAACTAGATTTATAATGTAATCGAACGTTCCAGTTTGTTCAAGTACAGCTCAATGACAGAACATACAAGTAGAGAAATGATAGAAGACTGACTGAAAGTTAAACAGGAAATGTACTATTTAAGAGTGTGCAACAGAATGAATATCAAACTTTACTTACTCTGTGATTTTCCTATTCTGCCCACTGCTGTTCATAAAATTTCATTGTACAATCAACACAAACTCACTAATATGAAAATTTTAGGATTATTGTTTTTAATGAATGCCCAATAAAAATAAAATGTTGCATGGTGATTGTTAACAATGCTGAAAACTGCAAGATCTAGCAACGATGTATTCAGCTTAACAGTATTGTTACAAATGAAAGATTTACATTTCGTTTTTAAATATTTTGAAATGAATAAAAGACGAATGTTACCTTTCGTTTTGAAATAACGAAGGAAATGAAACCCAAATGTATACAAAATGTTCTTGATTATAGTGTCCTATTGAGGACTATTTGTATGCAGTTGGGTTGAATTTCCTTCGTTAATTGAAAACGAAATGGATATTTTCAGGCGATTGAATCATTGCCCTATACTAGCGTCATATGCCCTTATCTTTCACAACAATACATTTACGGTAAAACTGACTTTCAAAACGTATTTCCTTTAAAATTCTTGCTCAGAATGACATATTACACGACTTCATTCCTATTTAAGAAAATAAATCGAGATTCAATATGACTGACTTCATGATGGCGGCCATGAAGAGCACAAGGTCCAATAGCTAGCGCCTCCAACCCAGTATCATCACTATTTGCTTTCCATTTACTTCAGCAATTAAAAATATGAGGGTATTTCCACACTTTCTGACCACTCTGCACACACAAGGCTCTGACTTCTATATCATCGATATCTCCCAAATAAATTGCTCTCGAGTGGCTAAAATTTGCATGCGCACATACTTCGACATTCTAATCATGATGGAAGAAAAAAATAGAATTTGTTTGTGCCCCATCAGTATGTTTGCTTGTCAGTGGGAAAATGCTCACTTGGGGACACCATTCAATCTCTACTAGGAGGGATTCACATACAGACAGACATTTTCCAAGATGGGGGCAAAATCATAAGGGGGAATTATGGGGACTTTTCACACAGCAAATAGGAGGGTGCAAAGAAGCCATTAGAGCAAGTCCCATCTTTTTCCTATTTTTTTCCGAGCTTAAGTGGTATCTTGACTGGACTATGTCATTTCGGTTGAATATCACCACTGAATGGAAGGGCCGCGATGGCCAAATCGTGGGCTCGAATCCCACCTCGGACATGGAAGTTTACTTATGTGTGATTTTAACTTAGACTTAAGAGAGAACAAGTTCCATAAAGTTTAAAAAAGTTATTATAAGTTGAACAAGTTAAGCCCGCTTAGGGCGAACCAAATTTTAAAACAGAATGGTACAGCACTCACCTCTGGTGCTAGGGATCGTCGGTTGGATCCCTGCTCATACCACGCGAGCCATGAGGTAGACAAGCGCTGTGTGCGTGAGTTTCCTCGGGCTCTTTCGTTTCCTTCTACTTTCTTCATTTCACCAATTCATCCATCATCATCATCCATCCGGCCCGAACCAAAGTTGCCTGAATGTCTTAAAACTTAAATTAAATTTTAAAAAGCACTGACTAGAACTACTGACTTTTTAAAAATTAGTTGGCCACACGGACATTTATGGTGACTTAAAATATCTCTATGACCTGTCCCGGGATCCAAGGAACATGTATGCAAAATCTGGTGGAAATCGATGCACGCATGCAGATTTGTATAAGTAACGACTGGACATGTATGTATATAAATTTACAGTTAGGGGATGCGCAAAGTTCTTTCGTAATATTTCAAAAATCCTAAAATAGTTTGACAACAAAATGTAAATATATTCCTTATAATTCAATTTCAATTTGTAAAGTTTCAGTGTTGTTATTCTATCGAACCTCGTAATTTTCCCGTAAATTATCCCGTAGAGTTGGTGATCCTCGTACGTCCCTATATTTAGTTTTATTACACATACTTTTAATAATATATCGTAATGTATAACTCTTTCCGTGCTTATTCTATTTTACTGAATTTATTAAGGTGTCGCATTCAAAATACAATAACATTCTTCATGGTGATAGAGTAGCAGTGGCACAACCACAGTGGGGCCGAGGGCGCATTGCCTCCCCCCCCCCCCAACTCTGGTCAGACATCAATTTTGCGTGGGCAAGAGGGGGCAAACATAGGTTACATGTTACTTTTGAGCCTCAACATTTAACGCTAAAACAGCTTTGAATTTTCGTTATACATGTTTTCATTCATTGTAAACAATTGTTTTAGTAATTATATATAGTTGAGAGCGTTTGAGAAAAATGTCTTCTTTTTTTTTCAACCAATGTTTATTTCCGTCTCATTTTTTCCATAAGTCAAGTGTGCGGTTTCTTTGATTCTTCATAGCATTTTTAAGCACAAAGAAGCCAAAGGAAAAAAATAGTCTACTGTTAAAAGAAAGAATATACATATATATTTTTAAAATGTTTTATTATTCTCACCAATACAGAAATAAAAAAAGGAAAAAGCTCAATCGTTCACATTTAATCCACTAGAGTAAACTTATTTTGATTGTAGTTCATAAACTTCTGCCAACCTGCCTGGAACAGTGGGTAGTAGTTAACTGGCTGGGAATATGTACAGTCCTCATTCAAGTTCTCAACATTTCCTATTTTGATTTGAGTGAGTTTAGTTTAGACGGTAATGAAGCGCCAGCAAACATTGTATCAGCTATTAACAATTAAAAGAAAGAAAGATGAAGAAAAGAACAGAGTTGCAGACTGAAACGATGGAAATAAGTAAGTACTAGCTCAGTTTGTATAGCTACCAAACAAATGTGTATCCAGTGGATATTATCCATGGACGCCCACAATGGGAAAGAGGGAGGGGGACATTCATTGCCTTGCCCCACCTGGATTTTTGAAATTGTAAAATTGTATAGGTTGTTCCCAGGGACGGCGCCAGGGGAACGTGCCCCCTAAATTTTCCCTCGGTCCCCTTGTGTCCCTCAGAAATTGTAGATGACATGTAATATTTTGTATTATTATTACACAGTTATTATGTTTGTATTGCCCCCAACCCAATCTTATGCCCCTCCTGTGCCTCCCTCCCCAACTGTTGGAAGTTAGCGCCGTTCCTGCTCACACAAGTGCTTTTGTGTTACACAACATTTCAATACAGCTAATTTTTCATGGAGTTGTCGATACTTTTGTTTTCCAATTATAATCCTTTATTTTTTTATAAGGGTTATAAGTACTTTTAGTTTGTGCATCTTTTGACCCCTCTCCTGAAAAAAAAAATCCTGTGGTAGTGCCAGTGGCGTGGATGAAAGTTCTCCCCCCTCGCAAAAGCAGAATATGAGACCTCCGCCCCAGAGTAAGGGGCCCCAGTCCAATTTTAGCATATTAACCTTAGAGGAAAGGGAGGTCCCACCAAGGATGCCCCCCCTGCACCGCGGGGGCTATCATTACTCCCCTTGATCGAATGTGTATTTCTAATAATGTTATCTCTATGATATGTTTGTCAGTCACATCACTAGCTTAAAACAATTGGGTTGAACGTTTTAACAGCGAACCACACCCTCGTGGGCCGAGTTACGGGGTGTCGTGGGGGAAATTTACTCCCAACTTTCTGAAATAAAAATTTGCTAAAAAAATCTCAAAAAATGCTCAAAGACGAGTTTTATGTTAACTTTTAAAAAGTTTCCCGCGGGAAAGCCCCCGGAAGGTGTCCCCCCAGGAGACAAACTCAAAAATCGCCCATGCATACACTCCAACAGGTTCGCAGTAACGAAGGGGAGACACAGGAGTACCTTTTGAAGAAGGCTACTATACCTTGTATCATGCAGAGATGGAGTGGGTCAAAGAATAGTTGACGTATAGTCTACATTGACTCACGACTTACTATGACACACCGCCTCCTAGAGCTTTCTCAAACCACGACCTACCGTAATTCAATCTTCAACCACCATACATAATGGAATGTGACCGCACGCTTGACCCACGACCCACCATCTACTATCACGAATTGGACCCTCAATCCACTGAAAGTGTCTTTCGGCCCATAACAAACGTGTCCTCGCAGTCTCATTTTCTTTCCATACACAGACCATAGAGTCTAGCTTAAAACTTCAGTTAGAAAATTTTATTTGACTCACGTCTCCTGACCCATTCCATCTCTGGTCACGGCGGGTACTGTGTCACTCTAGATAAGTTTTCTTAAGAAGAGGGGATACAGTTTCGAGTTTCGTTTTTGCCATCAGCCGACATCCAGATGGCTCTGTTACAAAGTCGAAATCTTACTTGCCTACAGTTTTCGTGACTTGGTTCCTTGTCATCTTCCAAGAAGGGTCCACAAGAGTCATTTGTGGTTTGAAAGGACAGAAGAGATCTTGCAAGACATATAGCTTAGGGGCACTTCTCCCATCTCTTCTCTTCCCCCTATCTCAAACAACTGACCGCCGAACTTAGGTCATTTTGCTTCTTCTCGCTTTCCTCGCACTGGTTAAAAAAAAAAAAAATGCATTGACTTACGAACCAGTGGCTTAGGTAAGGGGGGATATGGGGGATATATCCCCCCCTTAACTCCACCTATATGAACTTGGAAGAGAGTATTTTCGCAAGAAATAGAAACATGTTTGGAAGCATATCATTGTTAGTTTTAAAAAACAAAATTAATTGTAAGGATTATGTTACTAATAGTGTCAACGAAGGTAGATCGGAGAATATTTCAAATATAAAAGCATTTTGCTTCTATGGTCGAAGCAGTTATTTTGTAGCCTACGTAGAGAAGAAATAACTAACAGACATTAGATATGAATGAAACATGGTTACATTAGAAATGAATGAAAAATAAAAATTTCACAAACTGGGATAAGATGAATTTGCGGTGAACTTTATTTTGTATGGAGCATGCTAGTAACTTTTCACTTCGGCCTGACATTATTATGTGAGTGCGATGCTTATTAACATCAACTCGAAACCGCAACCTTCATGACGCTGGTCTAATGTTTCACACTCACTCTCCGATTTGTACAATTTGCTGAGGGAGGGAATTTTTTCAGAAAACAGAGCCAGGGAATACTTTTGCAGAGAGGGGGAAATCCAACCATATACCCCGCTTCAAATCGAACACTGCTGTGACCACACGGCTATCGTTTTGGGCTATAAGGAGAGAAGAGTCTAACCATTAAAATCAAACGATTGAAATTTTCAATCAAGTTTCGATTAAGGAATCTGTTGACTAAATATAGAGTTGTTTTTCTGCATTAGCGAATTAAACTAAATATGACCAATATGAGAAAGCTCTCCATTGTTGGTAGCTATCAGCTACGTCAATGATGAGTACGTAAGATTTTAAAAAAAATATATGTGTGTTCACGTGATTCGGTCCCCTAACATGGTATTGGAAGGAGGGTTGTGAAAAAAGAAGGTCGGGATTTAACTAGAACAATTTATTAAATCTCATAAATTTTTGTTTTCTTATTTTGATAAGAAAATGGCGGTAATAGCAGTTTGCTTGGAAATTTTAAAAATGTAAAAGACATGTGACAGTGCCCTGCTGCAATTTAAGTGTATTATGCAACTTAATGTGGAAGTATTATGACAATTCAATTCATATTCGACTGATATTGAACTATTTAGGAACAATTGCAACGCTTGCATTTTTATATCCCCTTACGGAGACTGCATTTTTGTGACATCATGAAGAGTGTAAATATATCACTTAGAGCATAAAGAAATTACTAAGTATGAGAAAACTGATATAAAAGTATAATTCATGATTTTAAAGAATTAGCCTAATTTGTGTTCGAAGTAATTGTCCAAATTTCTTTATCGAACAATGTCACAAGCTCGGATTGAAGGCATGTATTCTTCCCTATTTTTATTCGATTGAATTAGAATTTCCCTACGATTAACCGTTATACAAAGGAACACCTTCACTTAGAAGCTGCGAATAATGCCAAAGACGCTGTTATAAAGTTTAAAAGAACCAAAGAAAACTGTCAGAAGGAAGACAAAAAGGTTGCAGTAAATCAGATCATGGAAGAATCTATGAAAATATCTACAAAAATGCAGAAAATGAGATCCAGTTACAGTATA
>JAGDQP010001935.1:0-112545 GCA_022664845.1 Lepisma saccharinum
AATCGCTAATAGTCCTCAAGTTTAGCAGTATTTGTTAAAAACAAAACTAAATTCTGGTAAACTTTATTTTGTATGGGCCAGTATAGTAACGTTTGACTACGGTTTGTCCCGATTCGGCCCTTTACACCTAGTTAAAATCCTCGAACATCCATCCATGCCCCTATCGGGATTCGAACCCGCGATCTTCGAGTCGCTGAACTTAACGTCAAGACGTTTGGTATAACTGAAAAATAAAAATACCTTTCTCTAGTAAGCGATTTGTGCACATTTTTATTTTATTTTCCAAATTAGAAGGAATTAACATTCAAAGTTGGTCTTTTAGAGTTCAATAAATAAATACAATATTAACTAAAAGAAATCATATTTCTTTTATTAGAAATCAGATCCATCCCAAAACATTAAGTTTACACTAAGAAAGACATATTTCCTGTCAATGTCTTCTCTTCAGTGATGTAATCTGTATTGTTTAAGAACACTATTCTTTTTCTTTGCGCCATTTTTCTTAAAGATCCAACACTTCATCTAGACAACTTAAATGTTCCTCTGCGTGTGTGGAAAGCAACACGAGAATAATATGACAGTTGAAATATCAAAAGAACAATTTCATTTTATAACGCTTGCCACATCCAGAAAGAAATAAGTTGTGGCAGCTTCTGCAAGGGAGCGGACTGTCATTTTTTACCAGTCGTGAAGAAAAAGTAGACATGTTCCTGCAGGTGTCATCGCTGGTATTGCAAAAGAGAAAAATGAGAAATGCTTCTTGAGGTTCTGTGAGCCTTTGTTTGACTTTTAGAAGGTAAAAATTCAACTTTCTTTTAAGTTCTCCACTTTTTTTTTTAGGGGCGGAGGCATATTGTATAATTACCAAAACTTTTAAGCTAAGGATTTAATTATAAGCAAACAAATGCTGCTTATTTTTCTTGGATTATTTGCTTAGCGAGCTATAAGAAATTATTATTTTTTATCTATGTAAATGTAATGATCAACTGGTATGACTTGATAGACTGACATTCAAATATTCGAACACTTAACGTAGCTAAATTGTTGCGAGACCTCCTACTCAAACGAATATCAACCTGAATAGTTTAGCTGTATTTCATCGTTGTTTATGGGTTCGAAATGATTAAGTTATTAATTGTTTTGGGTATACCTAATAAATAAAGGGCCTTACAAATATTTTTCTTTGTAAATAGCAGGATTTATTCAAGTAATTTTTTTCACATATTTTAGACAGCATTTGAACCTAATGAACTGAGTAACAGTATGAACAGATCCAAATCAAAGGTAGTATGCTAAACATTTCAGCGTAAATTGAACACAATTTCTTTAAAGTTTCTGAAAAGGGGAAAGATATTTTGGAGATAATTGAGTGTAAAGAACATTTGTATTATATTACACAGATATTTAAAAAATGCAGTATTAAGATTGAAAATTAAAGACTGTAAAATTTTACGAAACATACATAGCGCCCTTGCGAACAATGAACACAGCCATTCAGAAATCTTGAATTGTATAAAACGTAATAACAACAATCTACACTCACAAACTATGCTTAGACATATATATATATATATATATATATATATATATATATATAAGATTGTCATTTAAAACCTTTTTAAAGACATACTGTTCTTAAGCAATTTGTTTTAAAGAGTAAAAAATAAGATTGTTTATGCATGGATAAAAAGAAAAGCATGGGGTGCGCTCTCATATATAGTAACTTCATAAATTATTGAGTTGGCGCGCCTCATGCTTTTCTTTTTAGTCATGCATAAACAAACATTTTTTTTTTACTTTTGAATACGAATTGTTTAAGAAAAGTAAATCTTTAAAAAGTTTCTTTTTACGAGTTATTTATGTGTTTGGATACATTTTTTTCAAGCTAATATTTCGTTACGTAAATCCAATCCTAAAATGTTCTGTGTCCAGCTAAACGCCTCTTCGTTGCAGGCTAGTATTTATTTTAGGATAAAGAAGTCCATATTTAAAAACATAATAAAATATCCTTTTAAAATATATAATGTGAAAGAAACAAAGGAATATTGTATTGTTACCCGACTTACGTCGCTGTGCAACATTTCATCATTCTATGACGGCGGAAAATGATTTAAAATAACGTTGCAAGATTTGATGACACCACGAACCACTTTGAACTAAAGAAAAGTCTGTAAAACGAATGACAATTTGAAGCAAAAGAACGCTTATAAATTCTTATGTTAAATACAGAATTGACGCAGATATTATAATCCCAAACTCGGTAAAAATAGAATTGGAAAATAATAATTATTAAGAACAGCTCGTATGTATGGCATATATTGTCTGCTTTGAGACCCCACGTAGTGTCAGCAAGCCGTCTCAAGAGTCTTAGTCGTTTGCAGGTTGCGGTAAAATGAGACTTTCCATTTTAGGTACTTATCAAAAATAACATCGAGATATTTAACAGATATACGTAATTAGAGTGATGGGCGTGTCATTTACGTATAGGTCGAGTTTAGTGCAATTTTGTTGACTTTTGTTATTGTTCTCGGAGGCTGGATTACAAGTGCCTGCCTAAGGTTTGGAAACTTTTATGGTGAAGCACCATTATACATACTACTTGTAAAATGTCTTTATGGCCGATGGTGGTATCCTATTTATTCGTGTGTCGTATCAGTACCGTAGGTAAGTGAAGCTGTATCAGATTCAAAAATGAATGTATGCTCTGGAGAAGGCGGTGTTTGAATATCTGCTACATACTGGACATATAATAGGGGAGAGAGGACGCGGATCCTTGAGGCAGTCATATGTGTGGAGATATTAGATGCTCATATCAGGCTGCTATTGATTGCAACATATCCTATACTGTTGTTGAGAAAATGGTAGATCAGTTGAGTATAGTTTGGTGGAAGGTATGGAGACTGAAGGTAAGCACTTTTGAGTTCTTTCAAATGGCAAGAATGTTCCGGAGCGAAGTACAAGTATGAACTGGCAGCTGGAGTAAGATCAGAAGTGCTTCTTTAATAAGACGGTATGTGGTGTCAAATCCAGGAGCGGTGTTTTACTACGTAGCAAATGAATTTTTGTATTATGATATGTGATTGTGATCCAGAGTAGGCTGATGTTGAGAGGAATGCTGTGTGGATAAGCTCAGGGTTCTATTTTACGAAAGGAGCTTTTAGCAGGGCGAAAGAAGACTTCTGGTATGAATACAATTCGTTAGTGTGACGTGTCCAAGCTTTCCGGATCAAGAACAGTGATGGTTTTACAGTTTGCTTGTGCGGGTGAATTTCAAATTTACCAGTACCTTACAGGACTGAGGAAGTTTATAAGGCATTTCTATAGTAGTGACGGACCAATTTTAACATCACTAAAAACAAAACCAAATCACTCAAAACACACACATTACATACTGCCGGCACCCCAGCCCTTTACGCAATTATTTTCTTGCACTTTCCGTAGATTATCTTAAATTAGTGACCATACGGTGGAGGTTAGGTGCGGTCATGTATCTTTACAAAATATATTTTCATATGTTCACATTTATTTTTGCATTTTTCGTAAATTACCTTAAATTACTGAACATATGGACGTGGAGGTTAGGTAAGGTTAGGTGCGGTCATGCATCTTTACAAAATATATTTTGACACATATTCGCACTTAACGTCAGCACACAGGCGTGTACACTGTCCCAATTTCCATTTGAAAATCGTGTACAATTGTTTCGGTGCCTTTTCCTTTCGTTACATAAATACTCTACTAAATAACCTTCAAAATGCACTTTCCCTCTTCATTTCCATACGATTCAATAAAACTACCGTAGGAAATGTCAGAACTATCACAAAGACGTGCCATTTCAACACTGCCTTACCGCCTTTCACATGACCACAACTGTAACTCTACGCAAAATAGTTCCTTCCGCCTCAACATGCAGTGCGTCCTAAACCATGTTAAAAACACACTACAACAATATTATTATTCACTTATAATGTTATCCACATTACTATTTTGCTCCCAATTACTCACAAACATCACACAATTATCTCAATTCATCCTGTATATTTCTAAAAATTGGTCCTTCACTACTATAGTTAACCTGTTTATAACAGCAAGTTGCTTAGAAAGTGCTGACAAATGTTCACTACATACCTCTATCACAATAGCTATTATTGGACAATCTCTTCTTATAACTGGTTATCACAAACTGAGACATAGTAAAAAAAAGTCAGAGAACAAGCGAGTTCTTGTTGTGCGACATCCTGCAATCTATTATTAAATATGAAATTGGTGGCATCATTTTTAATGGTACCCTTTGTTAAATCAACAGAATTTAGAACTATGTATTTATAAGCAAGTAATTTAAAACGTGATTAAAAATGAAGCAAATAAAACGGTTGAAACAAAATCTGTTATAATAAACAAAGAAAGAAACGATACGTGTACGAAGAATTAACAATGGTTCGTTTCAATTCCCTTGGTAATTTCTTCTATATTCATGTAAAGACCTTCATTTCTTCCAGCAGCAAGTAAAAAGCAAAATTAAGTCATTAATACCAAGTATTAGCTTTACGTTTCGTTTCCCTCGTTAAGTTAGAATTCTCGCTCATGTATAAGGAAAAAACAAAAAAAAAATGTGTTGTATGGAGTTGAAACATTTGTTTGAAGTGCAAGGGTGGAAACCAATAATCGGAGTCTACGACGGTGGAAAAACATAGGAGAAAAAACGCAAACAAATCTGGAGAGGTTAAAACACACATCGTTGGTGGGCATCAACCACAGTGAGTTAGAACGAGTCACCTGCTGTTTCTGTGGAGGGGAGAAATTGGTATCTTCGTATGTACAAATGTATGTATGAGCGTATAGTAGGAGATACTCTAAAAAAAGAAAGGTTAAAAAAGCGTTTTCCTCCTCGACGTTTTAGAATTGCCTTTGATACCATTATTCAACCGTATTCGTGCCATCCAGAATACACAAACACAAATACATTTATAACGTTTCTATACATACATACATTACACACTCATACAACGCGACGATCAAACCGAACATATGTTATTTTTCGCATTCATGCTCAAAAAGAGTTACCCCGGATACTACACACTGAGACAGGAGAATCAGGAAGGATGGGGGAGGTGAACGTAGGAGGAAAGCATGATTTAGACACAAACAGATATTTTGAAGGAGGCCGTGGGATTGGAGGTTGGAGGAAAGGGAGATGTGTAATGGTCACTAGAAAGCAGGAACGGAGCGGGGCAGAGAACGAGAACTTCCGCATGAAACGTTACAGGGAATGAAAATATCTGCCTCGGGAATTCGCATGACGAGTTTGAGAAGTCTGATTTATTGCATCTGTAGGTCTAATTTATCACATGCTCATTCAGTTCAGAGGTGCTCCAGAATCAGTTTCTTTTTACAAAATCGAAAAATAAAAACTATCCTTGCATTTGTCAATCTGATTGGTCTTATTCTTCTCTATAAATAAACTTACATTACTACATTTCAAAAATACTGTTAAAAAAATAGCAAAATACTGTTAAAAAATGATTATTTTTTCCTAGAAAAGACAAACGAACAAGATAAGGAAAGCAATGAAAAACCAAAGGATCTGCGTGTGAAAAGAATAACAGGGAAAGGCAACTGTGAATTTAATTAATTATCATTGATCTCAATTATATTTCCAGATGATTGCTTGTTCATTCATTTCATATATAGATTATATTTTAAAGTTTTGAAGCATACAGTGCAGAGCTGTAATGGGTAACTGGTTCACTCTCGTCAGGTTGTGGACCGGATCACCGGGTTTGTACTACTACCAGACCAAGCTACCAGATGGTGAAGATTGGCTCATCTCGTCAATAGAGTATAGGTTCGATCATCGGGTCTCCGGTTGACAGTACGTCTGGCCATTTAGGTTAAGACCGGGTGACCAAGTCAAGACAGGATCAAATTTTGGACAAATTCTCCGAGTCACCTTTGTGCGGGACACGAACACTGTTGGTTCAACAGTGACCCGATTTCAACTCTGAATAGTGACTAATGTTGCAGTCACATTTCAGAGAACTTCACAATTCTGTTCGATTACCGTTCGCCAGTAACATGATTTATACATATTCTCAATCTACGTGGTAAAGTGCTAGGAGTCGATGGATCAGCACTGAAATATCAGTGTAAACTTGAATCTTTTTCAGGGCATTCGCCATAAATTTCGGTTCGAATATGTAAGGCTAAAATTTGCAGGTGTAAGTAAGCTATAGAAAGTTTTTTGTCAATTTTTAAACGTTAAAAATTCAACGTTTTAGGTTTTCCTTTGGTTATAAGGGTTAAGTCCCCAATTTGGAGATCAGGCCTATTTACGGATCCTGTTTAAGCTGTCCATTATCACTGAGATTTACAAAGATTTCTCTGTCTTACCAGATGAACTAAGGTATGGTACATGCACCAGAGAATCTGTTTATAGGCCTACTTCCTTTCATCAATATATTGATGACCATAGGCAACATTTTACTAGAAACAGAGACTGATAGGTTATGAGACATATAAATTATAATTGTCCATCGTTTCAACTGAAGGTTATTTAAATTATTATTCCATTAAATTGTGAGTTTCATTACAGATTTAAGGTGTTTAAAGATATATTAAGTAAAGATTAAGTTCAGTTCAATTTAAACATTATTTCTTATCGTGGATGAGATTCAGCTGAAACTGTTCTTCAGCTGAAGATTCACCTTCAGATGAGATACAGTATTGTCAGGTTGCAGCCGCAATATTTTCCCCAAGGTACTGAAAAGTTTCCCGATTTTCGTAATAATATCCCTCCATTATATTAAAATAGAAAGTGCTAAAAAAAATATTCAACAAAATTCCCCGATTTTTTTTTCCTTTCACTCTTCATGTGTCCCAAATTTTCTAGCTTTCAGGGAACTTTCAATCCACCTGACAACACTGATGAGATTCTAAATACAGAATATTTCTTGATTTAAAGAACTTACACTGTTTAGAGATAGTGAATTATATATAATTAGCTTCTCAAACTATACTTTTACGGCTTTTTAGCTTCCGTAATTTTTAGCTCATTCCATCATTAAAGATTTAACCCTTTAGCAATGCTTCTACGAGAATTTTAAAATGCGAATAAAATACTTGATTTTCGTTTAATAGCTTAGACCTTTAGTTCAAAATTTCAGTTACAGAAAATGCTGCTGTGAGGCCATCTATCGAAGATGAGAAAGCTTATTACTTTTAAATTGTAAAGTGTAATCTGAATACGGGGCAAAGAAACACACTAGGGAGCCTCCATTAACATTTAAAAAGTTGATTTATATCATTTATGCAAGCAGAAGCAAGTTTCACTTTAAAATATATACAACATGAATTCTTAATTTATGTTTTGTTTTAGGAGAAAGTTGAAAACTTTCTGTTGATAGTCTCCCTCGCATGCTTATATTTGGCTCTTACAATGAACAACAAAGGATATTCAAAATGTAAGCAGTGCTAACGGAAACTACCAGAAAGTCCACATACATTAAGGAACGAATACTTCATTTTTTTTAGTTGTGAATTTCTGAAAGAAACATCCTTTCAGATTCAAGGAAGCATAAGAAAACATTTTGCCAAAAGAGACAAAACTAGCTTTGTTCCAGAGATGTTCTTGAATACGCGAATGAAATTAACTCTTTTCAGATCTGTCTCATTTTGGCTACAAGTGACGCCACCAAAAAAATAGAGCAAGTACATTGTAGAGAAAATGTCAGTAATACATAGGAATTAATATTGCAAGTTAGCAGTTTTTTTCTTATGTGTCTGAAAAAGCTTCTACTATTCTTCTTATACAGTGTATTGCTATTCTCTCTCCCGCCCTCTCTGTTACTCTCTCTCTCTCTCTCTTCCTCTCTCAATCTCTATTTCCTTCTCTCAGGAACATATGTGACATATGTACACCCATGAAAAAATATTTCCGATGCATTACATTCAATTTTTAGTGCCCTCATATGAGTACCCGGAAGTTATACAATTTATGATGTCTGTCTGTACTCCTCTGTCTTCTGTACCCCTCTAGATCTCGCAAGGAACACTCCCAGAATTACACAATCAGGTTTGGATTAAACTTTCACACTTGAAAGTCTTTAACGTGAAAAGAAATCGGGTAAGCTCCCACGTTTCGCAGTTGTATCTAGAAGTAACTACATGATTGGAAAGGTTTGTGATTAGTGATTACTATAGTGAAATGTATCGGCTGATTCAAATATGGACTTATAATTTCTACAAATTTGACGGAACATGAATGCAACGATACCATATGTGATTGAGACCAAGTTCTGCATCTCTGACGTATGCTACATGCTTCGTCTGCTATTTTGGATTCAACTTATTTTTCCAAATGAAAAACTGGCAACTGTTATATTAAATACATCTGAAATTTTCTCAACAATTCACTGATATAATTAGCTTTACCGTATTTTCAATCAATCTCAATTATAATTTTCCATAAGCGGATTTATGTTAAGTCTACTCAACTGACCCACGCCACCTACTCCAACACCGGCGAAATTGATTATATATCAGCTTATCCCATAAGTAATGTCGTAATTTTGCACCGTGAGGAAGAAAACGATAACTTACCTGCAACACTACAGCTAGTAAGAAAAAAAAATATCTCCATCGATCTCCACAACACTCTACTACCTGTCAACCAGTTGTTGAATCCCGCATTGCAAAAAGTCACCGGTTTTGGAGGCAAGGAATGTAGAGCGTCATCCTCATTTTGCAGTGTTTTCCCGTTAACTTGGCTTTATATGCTGAGGAAAAGACAGAAAACGGCAACATTTCTCGATTTTAGCACAGGTCCGGTCCGTCTTACCGTGTTTGGGTGTCCGTTATCACCGTGGATGAGAACACCCTTGCGATTGAACAGACCAGGACGTTTCTCCAATAATGCAATCCGTAGGTGTTCAAGCTGCTGACAGTAGACATCTGCATCGATGGTCTCGTTACGTGACTAGAGCTCAAAGTGGATTTTCCCACGGATAGCTCAGCAAACACTCAACATCATTTTGCAGGGGTGGACATAGTATTTTTCACAGTTCCTGCAGACCACCTTTAGGTACCCACTGCCGTTTGTTTGTAATGTTTTGGTAGAGGATCCACTTATCATTCTCTGTCACCATTCTGTCTTGAAATGGTTCACGTATGTGACGGGTGAGTAGGGAGCTGCAGATGTCAACTCGCTGCTGCTTCTGTTGAAGAGCTAACGCATGGGGTACCCATTTTCCGAGTTTCGACACCCAAGTTTCTGCAGATGACGATGAACGGTCGAATGGGTGACATGGAATTTGCTGGCGCCAGTCCTTCAACAATTTGTGTTGGATTTTTCTACCCTGCGCTCGCAGGGCACCGTTGTCCAGCTGCACAGATATCCCTTCTCGTGGCTTATCTGTGAGGCTCGTGTCCCCAGATCGAAACCTCTGGAACCGCCTCTGGCTCTTTCGCTCATCCACAGTACCCTGACCATATACGGCATTGATGTTTCGTGCCGCTGCGCTGACTGGATGTTCCTGTTGAAATTCGAACAGCATGACATTCCGTATGTGGTCCTCCGACACTGCCATGATCAAACACAAACCACACTTCCAAAACGTGGAGCACGCCGTTCTTCTTCAACACACTACTGCATAATCAAGTGCCTATATGACTTAGCTATGGCAATTGCCGTCTACTTCACTATTCGCTCGTCAGATGGCGTCATTACAGCGGTCATCATTTGTAGAACATTACTTATGGGATAACCTGATTTATATGTACAAACCAGCGTGGATTGATATCAGACCGATCCATTAATAAATAAGTGCCTTCGTCAGTAAAAAGAATATTTAATGCAAAAGTTGGGTTACTTCGAAGTTGTTTCAGGGTAGTCTCACAAAGCTGGAGAGGCTGATACAAATCATCTTCACTTAATTAATGTACCAAATATTTTTTCATTTCCTTCTTCTGAGCATTTTTCCATAGAAGTTTAGCTCCGACAGTAGAAATTGCCATTCTAACTTATTCTTTTATTTAATTATTTATATTTTCGTCTTGTTTTACATGGCGAAGTTAAGACCATCACAGCCTTATCTTACCATCAATACAGTGAAATTAAAAGTTTCAATAAAAAAGAATAATAATCGCTCTATAAACTAATGATAAAAAAGAAAGCGAAAATAAAAGTGGGCTAAACTACAAACTAAGACAATCGAGTTATTATAGGATTCTCCACACACACATTCACACTACAAAAAATATGCAAATATAGATAATTACACCATTGGAAACACCACAGAATTAAATAATAGTATTAAATAATGACACAGTTATGGACATGGAAGCAAAAGGCGGAGCTGGCCAACATATAACAATTAGAAATAATAAAGATTGTCTTTTCGGTGGGCTTCATCAATACTTCCCAAGAATTCAACGAATTTTCAGTCAAAGAATCTAATTGTTTTCAAAGTACTTAAAGCTTATTTACGACTCATCAAATTTCTAACGAAGGTTGATGAAACCAGTATTAGTCGCGTTGCACTGAGAGGTGGTTGTAGAGCACAGACTTAAATTTTGATAATGAAGTTGACTCTCTGATTGAGATAGGCAGCGAATTCCATTAGCGGAACACCGAAACCGTAAAAGACTTAGAAAGGAAGGAAGAGTTGTGATGGGGAATGGAAAGTAGTAGATTCATACGTGATCTAGTATCGCGATTATGATGATCGCTCAGAAACTTAAAACGCTGTAAAAGGTAGGGAGGTTGCTGAAGGCATAGAATTTTAAACAACAAAAATAATGAATGCCATTCCCTTCGTTCCAAGACTTTCAACCACTGCAGCCTATCGAAATACGGTGTTAGATGGTCAGAGCGTTTAAGATTAAATAGGAAATGAACAGAAGCATTTTGAATGCGTTCTAGCCGGTAAGTCAGTATTTCATCTAGCACTGCAAGAACCACATTGCAGTAATATATGTGAGGCATTACTAGCGCGATTCTTTTAGGATTTACAAGAAGAATGTGATGGGTTGTGCAAAAAAAAAATATTTGTCTGGTAAAGAGCACGTACTTTGAACACAAAGACATACACAAATATCTCCGGAAGGCAAAACTCTCAACCAGATCGATCACGTATTAGTAGACAGACGAAGACACACCAACCTAATGGATGTTATGTCGTACAGAGGAGAGGAAGGTGACACCCACCATCAATTAGTGATCACAAAGGTAAGGGAAAAGTTATGCATCGCGAACAGAGAAAGCAAGGGGTCAAAACAACTGAAATTCGAAGTGAAACGATTAAATACTCCGAGCATAAAAGCAGATTACCAACTCGAACTCTCAAATAGGTTCGAAGTCTTAGCCGACTCGAGTAATAATGATGATGATGATAATAATGACATTGATGTAAGATGTTGGAGGTAATTCGTGAAACATTTAAGAGCGCAGCAAAGAACGTGTAGGTGAGAAGAAACAGCAGAAAAACAAACCTTGGTTTGATGAAGAATGCCATAAACTCCATGAAGAACGAAAACAAGCAAGGCATCGATGGCTAAGTAATAAAAGCGAAGCAAATACCAACCACTACAGTAACGCGAAATGAAGCGTCACACGCGGGTTCAGAAACAAAAAGCGAGAATATCTGACGCAGAAGATTCAGGAGAGAGAAGAAAACGGGAAGACAAATAACATACGAGATCTATACAAAGGGGTAAACTCATTAAAAAAAGGTTACCAGCCGAGACTATAAATGATTAGAAATGAACGTGGAGCTCTTCAGGCTGATCCGAATAAAATTGTCGATGTGTGGAAAAGTTATTTCGACAAAGTTCTTAATGTACACAATGGGGAACAAACAGAGAAACTTGAAATCCATACCGCAGAACCGTGGATTCCCGAACCTAGTGAGATCGAGATCGAAATGTCGGTAAAGAAATTAAAAAAACTTCAAATCACGAGGAATAGACAATATCCCAGCTCAATTAGTTAAAGCAGGAGGAACGTCACTAATCAAGGAACTACATAAATTGATAAGTGCTATATGGAGAAAGGAGGAGCTCCCAAAGGAATGGAAAACCTCAATAATAGTTCCGATTTACAAAAAAGGTGATAAATCGGACTGTAATTATTATCACGGAATCTCGTTACTTCCAACCTGTTACAAGGTATTAGGTAATATTCTGTTAACACGCCTAAGTGTAGACGTAGATGAAATAATTGATTTAGAAGAAATAGATTCACGTTGGACCAGATTTTTGCCTTGAGACAAATTTTGGAGAAGAAATGGAAATACAATGGGACGGTTCATCAGCTATTCATTGATTTTAAGGAAGCATATGATTCTATCAAAAGGGAAACTTTATACAGTATCCTGATACGACTTGGAATTCCGAAAAAAATGGTTCAACTAGTGAAGATGTGTCTCAACGACCCCACAAGCAGAGTACGGATAGGTAATAATCAGATATTTTCAAGATTTGCAACGGATTGAAACAAGGCGATGCCTTGTCACCACTACTGTTTAACTTTGCGTTAGAATATGCGATTTTAAAAATTAAAGGGGACAAAAAGGGACTATCATTGAATGGTTTGAACCAACTGTTTGAATACGCGGATGATGTAGATTTAATAGGGGATGATATAGATGCACTACAAAGCAACACCGATGTCTTAGTAGAAGCATGTGATGAGATAGGTCTACACGTAAACATAGATAAAACAAAATATATGATAATAAGCCGAAACACAGGGAATGAAGGAAATAAAATAATAAGAATTAAGGATGAGGTCATAGAGAAAGTAAACAAATTTAAATACTTGGGATCATGCGTAAAAAGCAAGAATGAGGTCAAGGAAGAAATAAAATGTATCTTAGTATCGGGGAACACATGTTTCTATTCATTGCAAAAACTTCTAACATCGCGATTAATATCCATGGAATTGAAATTAAAAAATACACAGAACTGTTATTCTGCCGGTAATACTTTATGGTTGCGAAAGTTGAAGTACGACCCTAGCAGATAAACATAAATTACGTGAGTTTGAAAATAATGTTTTGAGAAATATATGCGGGCCGAAACGCTGCGAGATGACTGGAGAGTGTAGGAAACTGCATAATGAAGAACTCCACGGACTGTACGATTCACCAGATGTTGTAAAAATAATGAAATCGCGACGACTAAGGTGGGCAGGCCATGTAGCTCGGATGGGGGAAAAACGCAGATTATATTCTATCCTGGTTGGAAGGCCGGATGGAAGGAGGCCATTGGGAAGACGGAGACGTCGTTGGGAGGACAATATTAGAAGAGATCTTCGAGAAATAGGTGTTCGTGATGGGAACTGGCTTGATACTGCCCTGGATAAAATCCAATGGCGAACATTTGTTACTGCGGCGATGAACTTGCGAGTTCCATAAGCCGTAGAGTTGTTTTATATGTTTTTGTTAATTGTTAATAATTGTATATATTCCATCTGCACCTGCATCTTGACCTAATTACGGTTATGAAAACGATCTTCAAATTTTCTCAATGCAAGAAAGGACAATATTAGATCAATTATATGCAATAAAATACATAATGAGAGGTGGTAGCGTTGACAGTTCGTAGGTGTGTTATTTGTAGAGGACATTCACCGAGGCCAAATTCTTGTGATATACATCGAGTGCTCTTCGTTTGACTTTTAACAAGCGTTGCTAAATCAAATTTTCTGCCTCCACATGAGTTCCAATTTTGGGCCACAGCTTCTCCGTTTATTACGCCCACTTCAACTTTGTCTAAATTTGAGGAAGAGTGTCACTACTTCATTTTGAGTAATAGGACACCTCTTAGGATGTATGCAGTCATTACCTTATCTGTTAATAACTGACACATTCTTATTTACTTCGCCCAATGTTACACGAGATATGGTATTGAAAACGATATTATTTGTAATTAACTTGTAATAAGTTGAGAACGGTTAAAAATACGTTGCAACTAATTGTACCAGCGATATGCTGAGAAAATTTCAGATGTATTTGATATGTCACTTGCTCCTATTCTCAATTGAAATAAAATAAGTAAAATCCAAAATGGCAGACGGATCATGCAGCATGTGTCATAGATGCAGCACATGGTCTCATGTGCATTTAATACCGTTACATTGATGTTGTGCAAAATCTGTAGCTATTATATGGTTCACATTTGAATCACCCGGTATGTTTCACCAGGAAAATCACAAATTTCCAACTATCTGGTTGCTTCTAGAAACAATTGCGAAACGTATAGGAGCTCACCCTATTTATTTTCATGTTGAAGATTGTCAACTGTGAAAGTTCCATCTAAATCTGAATGTGTAACTCCCGGATTGTTCCTTGTAAGATAAATAAAAAGATTAATTTATTCTAACTTTCATAAAACTTCATTATACATCGTTGATTGAGTAGAATATTATTTTGAAGTAATAATTTACGTTGGATAGTAATTTCTTTCCCGGAACTTCAGCTTTATCTTATAATTATCTTCCATTGTTATAAATTTCGTTTAAGTAGCCTCATAAAGTAATGTAGAATAGACAGACGGACATCGCACATTCTCGAGGAAAGTGGCACAACTCAATTTTTTTTCGTAGTGTTGGCTACAAGATACTATAAAACCATTCTCATTTGACTAATGTTACAAGTTTATCTCCATTAGTGGCCAATAGATAGCAGAAGTATCACTTTTCCACTTGACAGATTGCAAATATAGCTTCTCAAGTAAAACATCACTTCTTTGCCACTCCTGCAAAATTATACTTTTTCTGGTTATGTCACTTTTCTTAAGAACATGCGATATGTGTCCATAAATGCGTACAGAAAAGTGATACTATTATTATCTTCCTTGATAAAATAGGTAAGAAAAAAGTATATTTAATAGATACTATCCATTTGTTGATACTGAGTCTGCATGGCTTCAACAAAATCATCAGAGGAATAGAGAGGAGAAATTCATTTATAACAGTTAAATGATTTAAGTTAAAATAAATGTTTCTTTATTGGCGTACGTTAGTAGGAAAATGGAAACTATATCAAAAGATAATAAAGAAAAAGAACAGTAGTGGAAAACGGAAATACGAATGAAGAAACAAAATTTTGTTTTTTTGTAACTCAGTTTATTCATGATGAAGGACATACCCGCCTTGATTTTCCAGACTTTTTAAACAACTGAAAAGCCAGAGAGTGATAGCCCGGAGGAAGAGAGAATTATGCTCTAACTAGAAAGGAGGAGAGGGAAGCAAAATACGGAGCGATATTTGCCGGATCACTGAGCAGAGGTCGCTCCGAAAAACAAAGCGACGACCCGTAATTCCCACTTTAATGTCAGCGTCCAGCTAATGAGTCTCTGCAGCCGTTGCAATTTTGTCCAGCGCTATAACTCAAAACGTGAACTCCCCCCGGTTACTAGATGATCCGCTCGACAGGGGTGTTTGTGTGAGTACTCTGCTACAAGGGGCAAAACTAACTGGCCAAACTTTTGTCTTTCTCTCTCGCCCATCCCTTCCTCTCTCTCTCTCTCTCATACTCCTTGTTTGAAGTAAAAACAGGAGCCAGATAGAGAGAGAGAGAGAGAGAGAGAAGTCTGGTTAGCATGGTATATTCATATATCTGTCTCTCTTTGTCTGTACTCATCTATGTAGAAAACTGACAAGTACATTCATGATAGTAGGTGGTTTCAACCCGGTTACATTCCATTTACACTTTAGCGTTGTTATTATGTTTGTGTGGTGGATGGTTATTTTTCTTTTCTTGTTTACGTGAAATTAGAAAGGAGAAGATGTTACTTATGTAGCTCGTATGTTATATTACGTAAAGTACTTCAATCAAAGAGTTATGATCCTTGAAGTGTGTTTTACTTGTGTTACTTTCAGTAACTTTTATACTTTTTTTAAAGTATAATGTTGTAAAACATATCAACCGCGCAATGACAAAGCAAAGACAGATAAAAAGAAACAAAAACATCTTACGTTAGTACAAAAAACAAGTAAGTTTATGCTTATCTCGTCCTAAGTACAAGCCTACTATTTTTAAGCCTTCAAAGTTTAAACCTACGAAGGATAAGCTAAATTTATAAGCTTACGCGGCCTAACTATGTTCTGCTAAGTATACACCTACTATTTTTAAGCCTTCTAAGTATAGACCTACTATGCATACGCCTAATAAGGATAAGCTTATGTTAGTATTAAGTATACTTTTAAGTTTAGCGTGTTCTAAGTATACGTTACTAAAAGTATAAGCCTAGTAAATAAACACCTACTAAGGATAGGCTTACGTTAGTACTAAGCTTAATGCGACCTTCAAAATTTTAGGAGTTTCCTTTGATTTTACCCAGACCTAACCTTCCATGACAAGCTCTATATGGTTTGAAAATAGACAACTGTAACTCCCATAACGACTAGCTTCAAATCGTTTACTAGGACAAGCATTGTTTAATAACCTAACTCATTATATCATTTTACTGTACTTGTCAATACTGAATGTATTGGATTCAGCTATAATTGTTATGTTATGTTGTGCAGAATCTAATTCAGGGAATTATTTTTCTATGTGAAATATACACTATATGATTAAAAGTATCCGGACACCTTGCGAAATGTATGTTTATCATAGAGAACAACACAGTACTACTATCTACCTCGTAGAACACATGGTCAGCGATCTCAATAGTCAGCAAATAGCGCAAGATAGCAGTATGGGACGGTCTGAGGAACTCACGGACCTTCAACGTAGTCAGGTGATTGGGTGATTGTTGTGTAAGAAGTCTGTGCACGAGATTTATAACCTCCTGAACATCCCTAGGTCTACCGTTTCCCGTGTTATAATGAAGTGGGAACGTGAAGGGACGTGTACAATCAAACAGCAGGACAGACGACCTTCCATGTTCACTTCCAGAGACCGTCGAGTGTTAAAGAGGATAGTACTGCGTAATCGTCAGTCATCCATAGCCACCATCACACAGAAATTCCAAATCTGCATGAAGATCTACTCCAAGCACCATCACTGTTCGCGCGAGGTGCGGAAACTTGATTTTAATGGCCACAAATCACACAGAAAAATGCCAAACCCAGCTTCGCGTGGTGTAAGGAGCGTCAAAACTGGACCATAGAACAGTGGAAAAACGTTGAATGGAGTTATGAATCACGGTATACAATATGGCGATCCGATGGTAGAGTGTGGGTGTGGCTAATGACTGTTACACGACATCTACCCGCCTGTCTATTTTTATTTGTACATATTTTATCCTTTTCTATTACAGAAAGAAAGAATTGAATTGAATTGAAACGAAATGGCCTTTATTGAAGCGGGCGAGGAGAGAGAAAGAAAAGAAGAACAAGAGAAAGAGAGAGAGAGAGAGAGAGAGAGAGAGAGAGGAAGAAAAAATTTCATTTCTAAAATGATGCCTTTTCCTCCTTTCTTTTCTCATGCTAATTGTAAAATTTTGCACAAAAGTTTTACAAAATAATAACACTGCTTGTTAAATGTTCGTGATGGGTATTTTGATAATTGGTTTTGACACTGCACGCAACGATGTTTGAGCGGAAGTCTATGGCATTTTATTTTGGAAGTAGCCAGGAAGAAGGGGCATGAACAAGGAGAAAAAATGAGTGTTAATGGATTTTTTTTATTTAGTTCTTTTCATAAATCCACCTTTGGAAACATCTTCCCAAAGAAACTGTCAGTTATACTTCAAAGAAACAGACAACAATACTGAATGTCAGAAGTAAAAAGAAAAGAAAAGAAAGAAATAATGAAAACATTTTTTTCATGAATCATGAATATCTTTTCGTGAAGAAGATAAAGATTCACACAATATCAAAATCGTTTCATAAAATGACTTTTTAAACAATATATCAGTATAAAAAAATAATTGAACTTCATTTGTAGAAAGGATACACCCAATGATGTGAGAATGTCTCTTCTTTATAACCAGTAATTTTTCAGCCACGCAATTGGCTAGCAGATAGAAAGCATAACAGTCTTAAGTGATTGAAGTCAATATAACAGCTCTCGTTAAAGACTTTTCCATCATCTGTACATCAGTCTTCCAAACGAGACAGGTAATTTGCTCTCAGACCGTGCATTCGTGACAAGGAATATAATCAATTTTCCCGAAACACATCATCTCTGAAACTAATCACTAATACCTTCTCTCAAAACTAGGTTAAAAAGCAGATTTCAAATAAAGATCTCTCCGTTTTTTTTAATGTCTTCCTCTTGCCCCTCTCCACTCCTACACACATGCGCTGGGCTGATTCAATTTTCTCCTAATTGGAGAAACAACGATATATCCTTTTATTTTCTCTAAATAAATTAGATTTAAATTTCATTTTGCCATTTTGCAATGTTAGACTTAGTTGGATATTTATTTGTCGTTTAAAAAAAACTTCAATTTGTTGAATAAAAAATATTTTAAAATAGAATACATAATGCCCGCTATTTCTTGAATGCTTAGGGATGTTGATCTATCAATACTATATTTATTTATAAGCCTAGTGCTGTAAAAGTAAGAGTGAGATAAATTACAAAATTAATTTTATCCTGCTTATATGATGTGTGTATCTTAAAACGACGTTTTAGTGTCTATTTCTAATCTTAAGATAAAGCTTTGAAAAACTTAATTTTGAAGATTATCTAAAGTTTTAATGCCAATTCCTAATCCTACTGTAAATCTTCGATTTAATTCATGTTTAGAATAACTAAAGTTTTAATGCGAATACCTAATTTTGATAAGCTTTATTTTGTGGGCCAACTAAACGTTTAATGCGAGTTCCTAATCTAAAGATAAAGCTTTGATAAGTTTTATTTTATGGAGCAACTAAAGTTGTAATCCCAATACCTAATCTTAAAGCAAAGCTTTGGTAAACTTCATCTTGTGGTTCAATTAAAGTTTTAGTGTAAATTCCTAAAGTTAAGATAAAGCTTTGATAAACTTCACTCTGTGGGCCATTTTAGTAATCGTTTAGTATCATTTATTTCAGCAAATCTCGGTTATATGAGGAAAATTATTTTAATACCTATAAACATTCACGTCTCAGACGAAATTCAAATCTCCAAACTTGTGAACTGTGGCCCAGTACCCTGGTCCACTCCTAACTTTGGTTTAAACGCTTTAAGCTAGGTTCAAGCCGTATGAAGTTATGCTCGAAAACATTGAAGATCAAGACGAGTTTCTAAATTGATTCTTCAGATGCTCGTGCGTGTACATATCCAGTGAAAGGTTGAACTTATTGGTGGCAGTAGTCTACAGCTTGCATAACAGAATGCTAGCTCAAATAGGTCTCATCGTTTCAGCGTTTATTCTATAATGCATACTTGCTTGCTAGAGAGAGAGAGAGAGAGAGTTAAATGACGTTCATAGATGAAGTATCGAGCTAATTAGCTCATGACTTCAATGTGATTGGGATGGCGGTTGAATGATTTGTATATGATTGAATAGGGAGCAACTGTCGCATCCCTAGGGCAGGTCAATAATTATCGTAGTACGATGAGTAAGAAGTGACGAGTTGGAGGAGGGAAGTTGTTATGTTTCATTTAGCGAAGCGAGATGTTATAATGTGATCAGGGAGGCTAAGTTGGAATTTATTCCTTCCATAAAAGTAGAGTATGTGATTTCCTATTCATTATATTTAAGACAGGTGATCTGAGTTGTTAGTAGGGATGTTATGTAGGATGAGGCATACGGTGAGTATAGCGGATAGGTTGAGCGGTGCCAATGGTGTGTAAGGTAGGGTGAGGAGAATGTAGCATACGAGTCCAGAAGGATCGACATTGAAAATCGATGACATCTGCAAGCATTGGTAGTGATAGGTCCTCATGTAGTTGCATTATCCTAGTATCTCTACTATGTCCTGTAATTATCCTTGCTGCTCTATTTTGAACACGTTGTAATTGGAGTTGATGTGATTTTGCTGCATGTTGCCATACAGGTGCAGCATAAAGAAGGAGAGAACGTATCATCATTTTATATAGGTTAAGTTTAGCTGATAAGGTGAGTTCTTTACTTCTAAATATTGGGTAGAGAGCCAGAAGTCGAGAGAGTGCTTTGGTAGCAACAGTTTTAAGATGGATTTTGAATAGTAGAGTCCTGTCCAGATCAACGCCAAGGTAACGTGCCTGAGTATTATATTGCAGTTGGGTTCCAAAGAGTGTAAGAGGCTGAAGAAGGTTGGTATGACGTTTTGAAAAGTGCACGACAGCTGTTTTGTCGGCATTTAATTTCATCCTCCATTTTGTGGTCCATTCCTCAATTGAAGTGAGATGACGTTGAGCGTACAAATGGGAGTAACGAAGGTTTCTTGAAGAGGCAAAAATGGCAGTGTCATCAGCAAATGTAGCTAGTTTAGTATGTGGATGAGTTGGAATGTCAGATGTATATAGATTAAATAGTAAAGGAGCCAGTACCGATCCTTGCGGGACACCTGCAGTGATTGGATGAATAGAGGATGAATATCCTTGATAATGGACAAAGAAGTTGCGGTTTTGTAGGTACGATCGAAGAAGTCGAATGTATTGGTGATGAAATCCCATAATGCTGAGTTTATAAAGAAGACCGCTATGCCACACTCTATCAAATGCCTTTGACGTATCCAAAAATATGCCAATAGTATGACCACGATTGTTAAATTGTAGAGTTATCTCTTCAACGACTCTCACTAGTTGGGCTGTAGTGTCATGATGTGAGCGGAAGCCAAATTGGTGGTCAGGAATTAAATTTCGGGCTTGTACATGTTGGATAAGGCGCACGTATAATAATCTCTCAAAAACTTTACTTAGTGTGGATAGTAAGCTGATTGGCCTGTAATTTTGCGGGTAGAGTAAGTCTTTGCCAGATTTCGGAATTGTTGCAACTTTCGCAAGTTTCCATTGCGATGGGTAGTGACTATGTTGTAGAATTGCATTAAATAATTTAGTGATTAAGACGAGCATTTTTCTTGGTAGATGTTTTAAAGCTGAAGGAGAAATTTTGTCAGGTCCTGCTGCTCGACGGTTATGGAGTTTTTTGAAGACAGCTCTAACTTCTCGTGGAGTGATGAGAGTTGTTGGATCAAATGGATGATTGAAAGAATGTGAGTTTAAATAACGGTGTACTGTATTTATAGTGGCTTCGTCGTAGGGTTCAGCATTAACCATAAATTGTGTTTCTAGGTGATCTGCAAGGGCCTCAGCTTTTTCACTGGAAGTGTACACTAGACCTTGAGATCCGTGTAAAGGCCGATTTATGGTTTTAGGTGTCGTCTTGGTGAAAGATTTGGCTAACGTCCAAAATTCATGAGTTGGTTCTGTGAGAGTTTGAAGTTTTGTGGACCAATTTTGTGCCGCAATGCGTTGAATTCTTAATTTTACTCGTCTCGAAAGAAAATTCCATAGATTTCTGTACTGCGGGTGTCTGGTTATCTGCCATTTTCTTCTCATCCATCGTTTTAGGGCAATTAGTGCATGTGTCCTTAGCTGCTGAGGAGTGAATTGCTGTGCTGCTGTTGGGTGATGACTAGTAGTAGTTGAAATATGTAGAGCAGATTTAATGGTGGTGGTTATGCTGTCAACTGCTTGTTGAATGTCTTGTGGTGAGTGTAGAGGGATCCTGGTGTCAGTGGTTCTGGCAACAAGTTGTGTATATCGATCCCAGTCAATAGTGTAGACTGGTGGTAGCTGTCTGTTGACAATGGAATGGAGCTGATAAATATCCATAATGACAGGAATGTGGTCTGAATCCAGTGCTGAAATGGCGTGTGGACCATCTGTGACGGCAATGCCTTTGATAAGAGCCATGTCCAAAACATCCGGCCTCCCCCCAGCTTTGGGGAAGTGTGTCGGTTCGGTACTAGCTATTGGAGTAACTGTTAATCGTGGTAGTGCATGATAGAGTTTTTTACCAGCTGCGTTTGGATTACGAGAATTCCAATTGGAATGCTTTGAATTTATATCGCCAGCTATGCAGATGCGTGATCCGAGTGCACTCAAACGGCGTATATCGTCAATGTTTAATGGTACTGAAGGTGATTTGTAGGCAGCAATGAAGAAAATATCAGAGTCAGGAGTATGTAGCTTTATTCCAGTGGCTTCTATTGATTGCAATACAGGCAGAGGAATTTGTTCTATGGATAAATGTGTTTTACAAATGACAGCTGTGCCACCTTTAAGACCAGGACGATCAGTGCGGATGATGGTGTAGTTCCGGATTTTCCATTTTTGATAAGGTTCAAGATGACTTTCGTTTAGTAAAAGTAGATCAATGTTGTATTCCTGAAGAAAATATGTGACTAAATGTTGCTGTGTAGAGACTCCATTGGCATTGAAGAAGGCAATCCGTAAATTTCTTGCAGAAGTTGGTTTATTCAGTGCCATCATCAAGTACTGAAACAATAATGTGCACTATTGTAGAAAGTGTAGTGAGTAAGCCAGAATCAGGCGTTAATTTTGATAGTCCTTGTTCCACACGAGTTAGTATTTTCATGATGTTTAGGCCTTGAAATAGTGTTTTAAGTTGATTATAAATTGTTTGAATTGTTGTACCAAATGTGGATATATTTGACAAATTTAGACCAGTGTCAGAATTTTCTTGAGAATTTTGCTGCGTTTTAGCTTTAGGCTTGACAGATGGAGGTTGTTTTTGAGTAGAAGAGAGGCTATTGGTGTTGCTAGAAGTTGGAGGCTTGACATTATCTGTAGTAATTTTTTGTTTTGGAGATACTTTGACATTAGCAGAATCAGTGTTTGCTTTATTATTAGCACTTGAAGATGTAGCAGTATCAATAGTAGTGGTAGCAGTCGATTTCTCACGTAGAGAACGACGTTGTTCTTTGGCTCGTTTAAACAATTCACAGCCTCTGTAATTAGCTGGATGGTTTCCGCCGCAATTTGCGCAATGAGCAGGAGTGTCTGGCGACTTTTGACATTCAGTGGTGACATGCGGACCGCCACATTTCACACAAACAGGGTCACAGAAGCAAGTTGTCTTAGAGTGACCAATTCTCTGACATGAGTAACATTGTAAAATGTCTGGAGGACGATAAGGTTCAACTAAGACACGATAGCTCAGTAGGTAATCTAGTTTATAAATTTCAGGATTGTCAATACTTTTAGGCAAAGAAACTAGAAACAATGGGTACGGTATACGTTCCCTTGTTTGTTTGTCCCTACCAGACATTTGAGTAACAGCTATTGCTGGGAAACCTTGTTCATGTAAGTCCTTTAGTATGTCTTCCGTAGGTGTATCGATGGGCAGCTTGCGAAGAACAACCTTGAAGGGCCGTTCTTGTTTGCTGATTTCAGTAGAAAATTGGTACTGTTGCTGTTTACAATAAGCCAGAAGCTTGTCATAGTCACTTCGATTGAATGCTTGAAAACGGACATAATCTTTTGCATGAGTTATAGTTGGTTTCTCTTGACAGGTTGCAGAGAGAGTTTTAGTAAATTGGAATTTATTTTTAATGCCATATATATACAAGGGTGGTGGCTTGACGAAAGTGACTTTAGTTTTCTCCGGTGCAGTGTTTCCATCATTAACAAGTGGTTGATATCTATTTTTTGTGTCTATCTTGGCTACAGAGTCTTGAACTTTGCGTACTTTGGCTGAGTGACGTGGTTTAGTCCAACCTTCTACTTCCATATCACTGTCAGTTTCACTAGGAGATATAGTATTTGGATTACTACGAGGCTGAGAGGTACGACGTAGTTTGACATTAGCAGTGTTGACGTCAGGAAATTCACGGTCTGAGTGGATGTCATAAGTTGTCTGCATTTGTTCTTCTTGCTGACTATCAGAGGAAGACTCATTATTCTCACAATTAGCTGTGGAAGATTGACTAGGATTAGATTTGGCTTTAATTTTGCGAACTAAATTGGTGTTTGCAATTATGTAACGGTCAGGATAACGGGTTCTAAAGTTGAAGGTACCTGTCTTAAATATGGGACGTGAGGTTGAAAAGGCATTACCTTTTCGTTGTCGATTGTCGGGTTTACGACCATGGACTTTGGTTGATTTGTTAGTCTTTTGACCTGCAATCATTGCCTGATTTTCACAAATGACAGTAGCTTCAGGAACTACAGTGGGAGGGGGGGTTGAGGTGGGGTCGGGTGGGTCCGACATGGCCCGGTCAGCGACTAGGCAGATGCCGGTCAGAGCCGGTGGCCCTTAAAAAAGTCCCCAAATTTTGGCCCTTAAAAAAGCAAATTTAAAGGACTTTGAGTGCGATGGGACGGTAAAGATCGATTTATTACTTTATTTTCGCTTTCTTTGTTTACGTGCTGTCAACGCTTAGTGGAACCTTTGCTGGAACAACTAACACGAGCTCCGCATGCTTCGGAACCTATTACTCAACTGGGTGCTTGCTAGAGTTGATTAAGATAATTAATACGAGCTGGTATCGATTTCTTTCCGAACTGGTACTATCATCTCTACAAAAAACTTACCTTTTCGTCTATTGGTCGCCGTTACCCTTAAAGTATCCCCGCGAATAAACCAACAGGTCAGCCATTTTTGAAATGCAACATTAAAGTCGTGTTCGGTGTAGGTGTTGAGCACTGCCTGCGTTTCTTCTTAGATCATTTAAATCGTGTCAAACCGGTGACCATTCAACTTTAGCTTTCGTCAGGGAAACAGGGTAAAGTTCTAGGGGCAAAGTCAGGTGGTGGTATCACTATGAAATATTTATGCAACACATAATGGATGCAAATATTACGCGCGTGCGTCCTCCTATGTCAAATTTTCTACGCTAATGTCCAAGGTGTGTTACAATTCCTTACTGAAATACGCTACTAAAACAGATTACAGTACCAGTCCCGAAACTGTGGAAAATCCTGGTAACTTCTCAGGATGGTCAATGTCAGGGTTAGTTCGATATCTTGTTGAATATGAAATATTCTAAGTATACTTGTTCATATGTCAAAATCCATTCCAAGGATCGAGTTTTTAGAAAATCTGGTATGGAAAGTGGAAAAGTATTCAGGAAAAAAGGGAAAAAATCAATAATAAGAGTAAAATTATTTAGAATTTTACGTACATCATACTTCTTTAAGTTTTCAAATCCAAACACTGATTGTGCCAAGCTTCAGCGTCGGTTCTGATGTACAAATGGCCTTCACGGACAATTGAAAGATGTGAACCATTTCTGTCCTGGTTTTGTTATGTTTTTGACAGCGTAAACATATCGTAAATTGAATTCCGATTTCTACATGGCAATCTACACTATCAAACCTATCTACTTGCGACAGGTTATATAGCAACAATCAAACATATTCGATAAAGAACTAAAGTTTAAAAGTTAATGTTTCAATTTTCCATATATTCAGGTTCGTTATTGCTTCAGGACACCCCCCTCCCCCCAAAAATGTAATTTTCTTTGAATCCGAGTGTATGTTATGGCTGACCCCAGAGATGAAACGGGTAAGTGAGTCACCTTTTCGGTATGGTCTAGTGAATCATTGGTAGAGTGGATCACATTTAAAGTTTTGGTTGATGGGTCGTTGACGCAAAAAAGAAAAGCCAGTAGAAGCCTCTCAGCCTGAAATTACTCAGAAAATGCAACACTACGAACACCTGAACTTCATCGACAAAAGTGACTCAAACCAGAGAACCAGAGAAAAATGATGACTTTTATGCAGGAAGTATCGAGCAGTTCTGCTCATGGCTTCTATTTGGTTGTATGACGGATGAATAAAAGGCATACATGAAGTGTACAGGCCGCAACTGTCGCAGGCCTGTGTGTGCACTTGAAGTGGATGTTGATTTCTTAAATTAAACCAAGTAAAGATGACGGTGGTAGTTCCTTGTTGTTTTCAGAGTTGACGATTTTCCTGTATTGTAGAGGAGAAAGGAGATGTTATAGTCTTCTGATGGCCGGTGAAATTGAATCACAGTAGATGTTAATTAGTTACTCCATTGTAAAGTTATTTCTGACTTACAGTAATGTAGTTATTTATTTGACATTGAGTTGCAGGATGTTAGTAACAATTTCGATGAGAGTGATGATGATCACATTGGTGTCCTGAGCAGTTTGTATCTTGGTGAATCCTTTAGAAATGACTTTCATGACATCTTCGAAATTCAGATTTTGAACAAGTGGTGAGATTTTCTGTACAATTTGGCCGAAATTTATGCTTCCAGAGGGTGAATGTTCCTTGCTATTGACATCATTCTTGGGTTCAGGTTGAGAAACGGTAGATGGTGGTGTTTGTTGAGACTGCGAGGTAGTAGTTGCTGTAGTAGTGGTGGTTTGTCGGTCAGTATTTGAAGTTCGAGATGCTTTGTATTTCTTGAAGGTTGTGCAGCCCTTGTAGTTGACAGGGTGATCTTGCTTGCAATTTGCACATGTAGCTGGTGTAGTACGGTCCATTTTGGTACATTCTGTGGACAGGTGAGCTCCTGCGCATTTAACACATCTGGGATTCATGAAGCACGTAAACTGCGTGTGATTATAGCGCTGGCAGCGAAAGCATTGCAGCAATTTGTTTGGTCTGTATAGCTCTATAGCAATACGATAATGGCACAAATATTCCAGCTGAAAAATTTCTTGAATGTTAAAATTCCTTTTGAGTGAGACTAAAAAGAGTGGCATGTAAATCCTGTGATGAGAAGTAGGATCACGACGGTACATTTGTTTGACATCTTGAATCGGATAATTTTGAGCAGCTAGTTCTTGATAGATATCATTAGTATCAGTGTCCTCTGGTAATTTCCGGATTACGATTTTGAAGGGCCGTTCTGACTTAGGCACATCTGTAGTGAATTGTACTTTCGTTTGAAGGCAATATGCTTTGAGTTTATCGTAATCTTCCTGTGTACTGGCTTGAAGACAAATGAAGTCATTGGTATGACGAATTTTAGGTGGATTCTTGCAGGTAGCAGACAAAGTTCTTGTAAACTGGTATTTCTGTTCTATTCCGTATATAAAAAGTGCAGGTGGCTTGGATTTATTGTCTTTGGAAGCAGTATTTTCTTGAACTTCTAACGACTGATAACGATTTGTGATCTTGATACCTGGATCTGTGGCAACATTGCGAAATTTTGCTGTTTTCTTGGGTTCGATGAAGCCATCGGTGTCCATTGAATGGTCAGATTCTGATGAAATGTGAATTTCTTGAGCTTTAGTTTTATTATTATCAGTGATCTTGACGAATTGAACAGCACTGGCTACTTGCGCAGATTTCTTGACATGCGGTGGGCCATCTGAGTGCGGAGGATCCGGGCGCTCGTGTATCAGAACTGGGACATTGATGGGAGGTGTCCCTAAAAAGGGCAAACTCGGATCGCTAACAGCAGCACCTTTCTTCCTAGCTAATTGACATCTTGCTTGGCGTTCTAATCTAGCAATCATCTTGGGATCGTCAGGATATATTTCTTTATTAATAGCTAGCTCTTGTGGAGATAGAGCAAACTTGAAGTTTGGATCATTCATCTCTTTAAGAATGTCATCAACATCTTTTATTTCGAAACTCATTGTAAAACACCGTGCAAAAACTGGAACGAGGAACACACGCTCCGTACGCAACGGCTTAGTGGTACTGGTGCCTGGCCCGCAGGGCCCCCGGCTGGACTTCTGGCCTTTTGGCCACTTTCGTCCTATGAAAAGAAAATTATTTAGAGATTTACTGTTTTAGATGAATGGATTCCGCAGCAGAACACAGAACCCACACCAAACAAACTGACAGAACCTCCACTGCGAGTCAGTCCATCCACCTGTGTGTTTTCTTCATGTTCATCTTCATAGTTGATCCGTTCTGTAGTGAAATTTTTGTAAGTTCAATTGCACAAGAGATAATTCCGATATGTAATAAGTTATTATTTAGTAGCAAGCTATTATAAACTAATTTGATTTAGAAAATGCTGAAAAGAGAAAGAACGCAGTGACAGTAGTTAATGATTTGAAGGAGAAGGAATATTTAGTAAGTCGATTTGGCGAAGTGAGTTGTGTACGCAACGGCTCCTATTACTCGTATATGGTGAGTGACTCAAATTACCATTACCATTACCAGTTTCATGACAATGCTTTTCGAAGTTTCGGCCGTGAGGCCATGCCTTCCATCTGTAGTGACTCGTTGGCTTGATGATGGACGTATGTGGTTAGACAGGGTGCAACTGTTACTATTATTTATTATATTATCTAGTAATTAGCATCAATTTTCCGCCCCAGGGGAGCTTAGCGAGCACCAATATCAGCGATTGGAACACCTAGAATGGCTGTACGAAGCACACGGGCATCCGCAAGCAACGGATCCTATTACTCATATGCCTCAAATGTTGAACCAGCTATAATTCATGTGCATTGGTGGAAACGGAATCGGCTAACCTTTACGGAATTGGTGCGATTTCAAAGGTGGTATTTGTTATGCAAGCCTCCCCGTCCAAGTCGGAGAGGTAATTTTTTAAGATTGTGTAAGTGATAAGTAAAGACCGAACATATCTCTCTGCAGACAAAGTCGAAGCACAGGTGTTAATTTCAGAAGCACTGAAATCAGGTATTTTGTCCTAAAATGGTACTGCCAAGTTTCAACCTCAAGCTATCGGCCAAAGAGCTCCAGGCTGAGTCTCATACATTAATATTTTCTTACTTGGTGGGTCAAAGTAGGTCATCGTGAGTCTAAATGGGTCGTGGGTCACGTTTTCATTGACTCACACCATCTTTATCTGACTCATCCTATCTTCGTGATCCAAAGATTATTTTTACGTACTTTGAGTGAGCGCTAAGGAGGTTTTAGTGCCAGTTCCATTCACACCAAAAACCCTGATTGAGATTTTCCAGGGTTTTCCTGAACCCCACCAGGTAAATAATGTGATAGTACCTAAAATATATGTTCTCGTCAGTACATTCTCCTTTCTTTCTACGAGAGATGTGATCCCTCAGGAAAATTATTTTCCCAATATGTGACAGGCTTATGCCATAAATCCAGCCTACACTACTTAATTTATTAAATTAAATAAGGTTATCTTTGGCATGAATCAAGATCCGTGACCAAGAGAAAGAAGTAAAAACAATATAAAACAAAACCACATTTCAAACAAAATTATACAATTATATTTGCTTAAACTGAATGTAAAAAAAAAAAAAAAAACAGCAGATGGCAAAAGAATCAACGGACGATGTAACAAATAATGTACACATTTTACAGAATTAATACGAGACAACAAACAAAACAAAACGATTGAGTATTCATAAGAAGAGGAAAAACAAACTAAATTAATAACAGAACAAACGTTCATTTTTTCATTTTAATAAATTCTGAAAATGCTTCCTCTCCATATTAAATATTGTACTTCAGAGGAAAAAATATACAGTTAGCAAAAGTAAATACAGTTGTTTAGTTATTGTTTTTTTCATTGAAATAATTTCAGTTGCGCTCGCGTTTTAATTATTAGTATATAAAACAGGGTCTAAATATACATTTTTGCACGATGATTCGTTAATATACAAGGAAATATTCTAAATCAGTAGGAGTAAACTGAAAAATAGTGCCAAAAAAAACATACATGGGTTTAATAGAAATAAATATTTAAACGTTTAACATTTAATGGGTATTTGGGGTACAGTTAATAGTACCCAAAAACTAAACTCGTCCATGAAGAAGGAAATAAGCTTTTGAAATCGAATACATTTTGTTATTATTTGAATGTTTCCTTTTCCCCCTTCCCTTGCTGTATTGTGGTATAAATATTGCATTATTCATTATATAAACATTTAACGTCATTATTTTTGTTTTGTTACTACAACAGAAAACATCAATTCAATTATTTTCCTCTGTAATAATTTTTGACATAAACTCGGGGTTATACAACCCTTAATATTGGATGTGAACACTTTGCTTTCCTCTGCACCAGTGTTGTTAAACCTTTTTACACACACGGACCGGCAAACTATGGGAAATATCTTTCACGAACCGGGATCTACCACTAAGTTAGATGTTTATTTGACGTTCAAAGAATGCCAGCACATTTATATATTCTAATTATGTTGGAAAGGAAAGAAAAACTTGAATTTCTATGCCAGCATATTTAAATATTCTAGTTGCCTTGGAAAGGAGAGAAAAACTTTAATTTGTATTTTGAACTGTCGAATTCTACAAAATGGGCGTTAAATAATGGATGTTTTAATTAGCCGAGGACCGGAAGTTAAAACCACTACTCTATAAAATCTTCTGTCTTCTTTTGATCTCCATACCAAGTCTCATGAATGATGCCAACCTAAAGTCTGAAAGTCTCAAGAGAAATGTCAAAATATACCATTTTGGTCCAAAATATATCATAACACAAGAGAAATAAACAAAATGTAACACAAAAATAAAAATATTACTTTCTTTCGTCTATGTTATCACTACAGCATTCGCTTCTAATACACGGATAGTAGTTTCGTATCAAATTCGCAAATAATACTTAGGAAATGACTTCCGTTATGATGGAAACTATGATAAGTTTAATATTCTAATATATCTAAAATGTTAAAAGTGCTATCGTCGATCACTGAACGAAGTTTCGATTAAAATGTTTTAACCGTTGAAACACCAACTAAATTAGTAGTGTTGTAGCTTAACAATCTGAAAGTCCTGAGAACCTTTCTAGCAGACGATTATATTGACTGATGGTTCTACAGGGATTTTCCTCAGTCATATCAGGCAAATTCCGGGATGTTTCCTTGAAACTAGGTCCTAGCCAACCTTATTCCAATATTTACTTCTGCATAATTTACTTAACTTGGAATAAGTATGTTTCTCAGAAAATCACCTTGTATCATTCGATGCAAACCTTTATTCAGGTCCAAAAAGGAACAAGACTTTTATTTATATAAAACAAATGGCGATATGAGGTTTCCATGGTTACCTCCTCAATTTTACTTTGTTTAAATAATGTGTTCATATTGTGCTATTTAAACAAAACTATACTTTAATCAATACATAATGGAGGAAAAGTATTATCATATATGTAAGTAGTGTACCTACTTGCTTTAAGCTTAGTTGCTCGCGTTCGGAGGTATGATAAAAGCTTATTTTGGGGGTAGTGTAATATACGACATTGGTTTTAGCTAGGACAAGATGCTAGAAGTCTTGTGTTTGATCGAAAATAAATAAAATTAGTGTTAATTTGACTGACATTATTAATTTAACGTTTCATTAAGTCATTCTTATTGCTATAGTAAGTTCTCTATGGTCGTAAGAGAAAATTTACAACTCTCACACATTTGGTCAGCGATCATAACGAACATCGTGTGGACTTTCCTTGAGGGGCCACTTCCACCAGGAATTCTCTCAGCACTTCTGCCTTTTCTTACCCTTTGAACTCTCTTACTCCCCATCTACTCTCTCTCTCTCTCTCTCTCCTCCCTTCTCAGTTTCTCTCGGTAACTTCGAGAGTGATTGAGCCTGGACGTTTGACGCCCCAAGAGACGAGTTCTTAGGTCCAGTGTCCTGACTTCTCTTTCATCTCATTCTAGCCAAGTCAGGTCCATACACACATGCGAACACACAAACTCATACCCACGCATACCTTTCTATCTACAGACTTCACAATCTCCCCGTTCTCTCTCTTTTTTCTCAGTGGAGCTATTCAGCGAAGTGCCCATTCAGGAAGTGATCGTCTGTCTATTGAGCAGTTTGCATACAGCCGTGACAGAATGGCTGAGCGAAAATTTCTTCGTATCTGCAGCCATCAAATGCACAGCTTCACTCAGACATTATATGCCTGCGGTGATAGCTAAATTTTCATGATGAATAGTGGTCTTTCAATACCCTCCTTCAAAGCAATTATTATTAATCTCTTACCTCAAGTGAAACCAAATCCATGGCTACTAAATTATGTTAGGAATCTAATACGCGCTCTTTTACAGGATCGGATTATATTGACTAAAACTAGAATTGAGAAAGATCCAAGCTAATAAGGATAATTTGTATTGTGTTATAAGATTTGACACACGTTTATGGATTTTCGTAGGAACATATGTCCACTCCAGAAGCCAAGGGATCCAAGTGACATTGACGAATAAAACAAGTTCGAGGTAATCTTTTATATATAACGCGAAATATATGCGGCACAAAATTGTCATATTTTGTACATGGACACTTTAAGGTCCAAGGTTTCTTTGTACAAAATATGTCAGTTTTTGGTCACATATATTTCGCGTTATATATAATAAATTACCTCGAACTTGTTTTTATTTGTCAATGTCACTTGGATTCCTTGGCTTCTGGAGTCGACATATACTTCACTGTTTAGCGGAGCTGCCTGTAACACATGGTGGAGTTTCAACTGAAGTAGGTAGACTGAAACTGATTACAGATTTGAACTCAGTGACCTTGATCTACTGGGCTGCTGTTTAGTATGTTGTTTGTGAAACTGGCAGATACTTTTTGCTTAGCTCTCTCCACAGAAAGAACCCACGCTAGCGCCTGAACCAAAGAAGATAGACAGAAACCAATTTCAAGTTTCAGTTTAGGCACCTGACCACTCATACCACTTGTATACTGATGACTAAAAGATTGGCAGGTCCTTTTCATTTGGATAGCTCTCTCCATTTGAGGAATATGCTGTTCTGTGTGTTGACATTGGGTCTGCTTTAAGTTTATACTACAGACTTATTATTATTATTATTCTGCTAGAATATACAGGGTGATTCAGGAGGAATTTGCCATACTCTAGGAGGTGATAGCGTGGGCCACGCTAACCATAAAAGTGCGTAACATGGGTCGAATTTCCTTTCGGAGAAACAAGGTGTCTAACTTGGAGTCCAGAATTGACTCCTTATAAAATCCATAATGTGCCAGATACAATAATAATGTAATAATATATAGTTTACTTTGGGGGAATTAACTTGCATCAACACGGTGTTTACTAGGAGCTAAAATGTGATAATTTAGTACCTCCTTTTTAGTGTTTCCAACCTAGTATAACTATTCCTCAAGATTACTGAATAGTATTTGGTATGTCCCAGTGACTGCAAACATTATGTGTCAGCAATATTTTATTTTTCAGAACCATTCCCCGGGTCACCGAACACACGTGGAAAGACTTCCGGTACGCCCTGGCGCAGGCGCAGAGCGTGAACTATAACAACGATTCGTCGGAAGCTCGCAGCTTAGTCAACTGGTTAATGTATCGGGAAGCTGATCCGGAGGTTTCAGGATCGAACCCTGGCGTGGTTACATTTACATTTTTTAAAGAATTTATATATGCATTAGGATATTTAATAAAAAAAAGTGATCAACATGCACGGCAGTGCATGCAGGCAAGTTATACGCGTAACAAAACGTCAGCACTGCAAGAAGCTTGTTATACAGGAACAAGAGTTTTTGGCGAAATCGGCGATTTCGAGGTCCGTAAGAAAAAATATGTTAAAGATAGGAATATGAGCTTTCAAAGTTAAGGAGGTATGGAAAATATGTGCAGGTATGCAAAATTGCATATTGGTAGCTTGAACTATATTTGAGTTGTGGACCCCTGAAATTGCGTATTTTAGACTACTAATTCATACATTTACATTCACTCACTTATATTGTTTAGGGTGTTCGGGATAAGTTAGAAGGATGAATTTTGGCATGAAGGTGGAGGATGATAAATAGATAAAGGGGAAAAATTCCATCATTTGGAAAGTCGACATCTGGTATTCACAATGGCCGCCAAACGTATAATTTCAATGGCTAAATGATTGAAGCTAGGAAACCGAAATTTGGAATGAAGGTACATCAACTTTAGTAGGTTAAGGAAATATTAAAAATCTTGAACAATTTGTCACCTTGGATCCAAAATGGCCCCAGAATGAAATTTCAATAGAATATACAGCCAAAACAGCTGGAGCTAGAAAAACGAAATATAGGATGACGACACATATCATTAGAAGGTTAGGAAAATATTAAAAAATGTCTCCAAAGACACAATCTTGGAACCAAGATGGCGGACCTGATAATACACTTTCCACATCGTTTGACCTAGCGATACGAAATTTGGCATAAATGTGTATTATAAAGAGTAGTTTAGGAAAATATTACATTTTGAAAAGAAAAAAGTCGCTATTTTGGATTCAAAATGGCAGCCCAAAAAAAAACATTTTGCACGCAGCTCGAGATCGAGAAATGCAATTTGCTATGAAGGAGTACTATCACGATTAGGTCACGGAAGTATAAGATAATTTTAAAAATATCTCCATCTTTAATCCAAAATGGCTACCCAAAATCCATTTTCCAAACCACTTAAGCTAGAGAAACGAAATTTGCTATGAAGATGTACCATCACGTGTAGGTTACTATAAATGGGGCAAACCACCGGGGTTTGGGGAAGATCTGCACCATGGTGGCGCAGTCCCACGGAGAGTCTGGTTGCGATAAATGAAGCGAAGTTCCTCAAAACTCCACAAGTTGTTGGTGCAGCTAGCCACGGGATACTGGAGGCAGCGCCCCAAGCGAAGCAAGTATATATATTATATACTTACACAAAGCTATGAAATCCGAAACACAAAACACGAGAGAGAAAAACACGAAAGTGCAAAAAGTTCAGCCAAGTTCTTCAGCCCTGAAAAGTAGTGAATGGAGGACGGACGAGCCAAGTTCCTTGGCGACAGCATGTGAGAGCAACACTGAAACTTGGCGCGAGGTGCCGATGTTCATGAACTTCAAGTCATAAGGATGATTGCGGCCCTAAAACCCACCACGCCAACCAACACCAACCTAAGGCTGCAAGTCGAACGTTGCCAACTCGCGCCAAGTTCCGTGTTCCTCTTACATGCTGTCACCAAGGAACTTGGCTGATCCGTTCTCCATTTCACCACTTTTTAGGGCTGAAGAACTAGGCTGAACGTTTTGCACCTCTGGTGTTTTTGCTCGGATTTAATATACCAAAAAGAGACCAGTAAAAGCTAGGAAGTATTTGTATATAAACCCACCAGTTCAAGAGGGATACGGTGCTTCCGAAGGGAACTGGATGGTGTGAGCCGCGGGGTCTGGCGTAGCCCCCGGTTACTGCTATTTACTCAAAAGTGTTGTTTACGAAAAGAGCTGTTAACTCAAAGAATGCTGTGCCATATCGGAACTGTTTTCATGTGGGCTCTCCTTAGAGAGGGCCCACGGTCAATAATTCTAAAAAAAAAAAAAATCTTGCCATGTGTCAAGTACAGAACACAATGTTGCAAACTGTGCCTTTTATATCAGGTTTAACGTAAAAACAGACGTTTGCAATGTTTAACATGGTATGATATTTACAGGTGAGAAAGCTGCCGTATTCTGGGGGTCATAGCATGGGTTTTGCAAATCAATACAATGCATATCAACATGGGTTGCACAACAAATGCTAGGTTGGTAGCCGGTGTGAATATTCTGAAGCAGTTATAAGCAGTGGCGGCGCAAGGCAATATAGGGCCTGGGGCAAATGAATTTGAATGACGGTCTTTCGCGAACACAATCATGAGCGCAGACTGCTACTATTGACCATAATATCTTACTTCCCCGTTATTCCGAGCCCCTCGGAAAACTAAGTAACTCACAGGGGACTCACTGGCCAAGTTGGAGAACTTCCCGTTCACTCGCTATAACCTATGAATGATAATGAATATTTAGATAGTGGAAATTCATGCTTTTCAACCATCCAACTACAGGAAAGCGCATAAGTAAGAGTCCTGAAACGGCATAGTAACTTCCTCACCGACCACCATCAAGGTGCCCTACTGATGTATCTTAACAAGCAATTATCCACTTGTGGATATCGGAGCACAATGGGACGACCCCCCACCCCCACCCCAATAAAAAACACGGCAAAATTAATACTGTCTGAACAGTGAGGAAATATTGGTTGGATCTTAGTCAGGGGCTTGTGCTATATGTTTCACATTCACGTAGTATACGGGATATAGGATATTTCATCTTAACGAAGGCATTAAAAACAGCTGTTTAACGGAGTGCTTATATCGCAGGAGATTTTCTTCATAAGTTCGGCTATCATGAGGTAAATTAAATGGGTTAATGAAGTCTCCCCAGGTACAAAAGAAACAGTGTTACTTGCAGAAGATTTTATTCGGGACGCTCGCGAATTCCAAGTGTCCATTTCCAAACGGGTCCTTGTCCAAGCACCATAAATGTTAGGAAATTGGCATAAACACTTAATATACACTTCTAATTTTTAAAGGCTATTTTAAGGAAAAATTTGCAGGTATCTTAAAAATAGTTGGAGAAGGTAGCAGTTTACCAATATTTGATTTTTGCAAAATAATATTGCAAAAGATAAAATTATATAACAACTTTTACTTTTAATTATGTTTCTGTTCTTTACTTTCTCACGAAATTCAAATGAATTTGAAGACTTTTGGAATCGCTAAATTTTGCTAATGTGTTCTAAAGTGATAAAATGAACTCACCAACGCCGGTGTCTTAATTTCAAAACTTTCCAGAAGAACCCGTTTCGAAATGGAGATCTGACTTGTACCTACTTCATGTACGCTGTTCATGTATGTCTAGGAAAATATATCACTTATACTTTTTGCAATAATATATCAGACACGTTACGCATTACTAAATCGTAGAAAATTTTCCAATTTGTTCTCAAGAGCTCGGAGCTAATCAGGAGTGTAATCATCACGTCTGAAAGATTTATATTCGTTTTTGGAGGTAAGAAATCATGGAAGAAATGATATGATCTTTTGCACCTTATAAGCCAGAGGGTGGGTCTAATTTCCACCCCAATTCCTATAATGAGTCAAATCCATCACTTTGCACACCAGCTCCCACTCCACCCCATTTCACTGCATCGTTACTACTGTTAACCAGTCCTTCATTTCTACGCTATCTTTCATTTTAAAAACTGCTGATTCTATACGCATCATCGCCAAGTATTTACGCACGCAACGCGTTTTCTCACGTTTCGGGAGGTTTTACGTAGAACGTTGCAGCTAGTGGCAGCTAAATGTTGGTTGTCCTGAAAGTATTGATTCTAAACATTATATTAACGAAAAGTCAGAGCTTGGCTCGTTTACCTTTGTATGTGTGTGTGTGTGTTTGTGTGTGTGTGTGTCTCGATGAATTTGGGAAATGTAGTTTTTCGATGCACATATATTACAAAAACGTTAGGACAGAGCACTCAATTGTAGCTAGGAAACCTACCATCAGTGCCTTAGTGAGGGTGAGGCATCTGTATTGGGTGCTAAAGCTGAGGGGCACCGAATCGAGGGTATCGAAAACTACATATAAAAGAAAAATCCCCAAATGTACTAAATGCCAAAATAAAAATTTGTCAGGTTGAAAAAAAATGTTCATTGTTTTCAGGCAAATCACAGGCAATTGGAATTGTTGTAATATTTTTTCACAAAATTTTAAAAAAATGTGAAAAGTAGCATGTGCATTATTACGTTTCGTTTTTCAATTCCTATACAATATATTAAAATTAATGTAAATAAAATTGTAATAAAAACGGTGGGGGAACGATATTTTCTACATATAGCTCGGGCGCTGAAATATCTCACAACGGCTCTGTCTACGATATTTGTATAACAAATTATTTGCCTCAATTGCTGCTGAGATAGAAAATATACATAACTGGGTTCTGAAAATGTTGCAAAAATTGACAAAATGTACTAATGATTATGCGATTCAGAATTACAAACGAAGTTGTTTAGTAAACTTTATTTTCATATGGGCCAGTTTAGTAACTTTGGACTTCGGCCCGTCACGAGAAGTAGTTTATTGTTTATTATATATTTTGCTACAACATAAGATGGGTTTTCAAGCTTATTATTAAATTTGAATTTTGAGATTTAGGCCCAGTTTTTTCGATATCGTTCGTCTGTTGAGCAGCGAGAGCCCTTCGATACTTGAGGCCCGAGGCCGGGGCCCCGCTCGGCCCGCCCCTTTCGCCTATACTGGTTGTAAGTAGGCATATAGACGTTATTCTGCTAATTCATTGTGAGGAAAGCAGAGGTGAAAATATATTTGTAGAACAAGGAGGACGCTCTATACAACTTAATTCATATAAATTATATTTCTCGGCACCAATACATTTTTACCCTTATTACAAGATATAACCTTTATTCCTTAACTACCTTGGTTTATTGTACTGGCCAGATTATCTAGGCTACGCGGTCTTCATTATCGCTTAACCAGTAGCTTATCATCAGCACTGCATATGATTGATCTATCATCAGAAGCCACTTAAGTAAATTGTGTCATCAAATTAAAGTGATCTATTAAGAAATATTACTTTTATGCAGTTGAAGTTACTTGTAAGGAACACCAAGTAGGAAAAACATCTGATCATTGAAATATTAATTGTCAGTCCTCTTGTCGTCTGTGAGGTCCAACTAGTGACTTTTCGCTCCCTCTAGAAGCCCTGTCAGAAGGAGTGTGTCGATAAACAAAGCATCCAGCAAATTCTCCGTTCTTTCGTTTGTCCCTGTTATACAGCAAGAAGCCAACAACCATCGTTCTCTGGCTGTAGTTATTCCAACTCATTAAAATTAACAATATTATATCATAAACATGTATTTTAATGACATCTAGTAAATTAGCCTGCATTCAAGAGCTTTCAGAAGCTCAACATAATTGGTTAACAAAGGCATTTGTGAAAGTGTTTTCTGCTTTTTGTTAAAGAGGAATACGAGCAGGAAGAGACTTATGAACATTAACAATTTTGAGATAAGGTTATTGTGCTATGTGCACAATCACCTTCGCAACAGTCGCTCCATTTACCTCCCTCTCCTCGGGACCCTGGATAGTTGCCCATACAGTTACTGATTAATGACAAGAAGAAACTGATTTTAAAATGCCCACTTTGTTGCTCACTGCTCGAGTTCCTGAAAATGATGACGAATGAAACCAGGGTTTCCGGCAGGATTTTTAGTTTTGCGGAGGTGTAAAGTCGAAATTGGGAGGCTGTCATTGTAGTTTTGCACGATTTCTATCGAATTTTCACTGCATTTTTTTAAAGTTGCGGGGTGTTGACCGGAATTTGGGGGTGTAACCCCCACAGGGGTGTCTGGAGGAATCACTGAATGAAACTAACCTAACATTTTCTATTCACTATTCAGCACCTGTGTATTACGTAGCTTTTCCACTTTTGTGATCGTTAAAATCACATCCATACATCCATTTGGGAGCCCCAGCAGCTCGGTGCTCTGTGCTGCTACATCGCTCGCACTGCCGTAAGTCCGACCCCGAAAGGAAGCGCATACACAAAACGACTCATCCACACACACCTCTTGATGTCTTTCATCCCCCTGCTACTAGGGTTGTTCAATAATTTGTACCTCCTGGGTAATATATTTTTTATTACGTGTTGTTCAATAATTTGTACCTGCTAGGTAATATATTTTTTATTAAGTGAGCGAAATTTAAGAATTTACATTCAAATGAGACGTTGGAATGTCCCCTTTTAAAGGGGATGTATGGATTAGTGCAAAATTTGCAGAATGTGTAAAGCATGGAAAGATAAACAACTGTTTAGTACTACAGCTCCGTAACGCCCCAGAGACGCCGGATAAGCCGTCTACGAACAGCAATCGGAGGCAGACCAGAGATCCACAGTGCAGGGGTAGACGACTGTATATGTGACGTAAGTTTGTGTATATAGTCCAAAGATGCCTGGTCGTCGAATGTGGAAGAATTCCTCCTTTGATCGCAGGAGAGTTGTGGCATATAGCTTGAGTGGCTTATTCAGCGACGTTAGTGCTCATATTGGACGCACTGCGTCCACAGTGCAGCGCATATGAACTCAATGGCTCTACAGGAAGGCAGGAAGGCACTACACAAGGATATTCCGGATCTCAGCGACCGGGCCATAGCACGTGTAAAGAGGACAGACGGCTTGTGCGTATGGCTATGGCGGATCGAACAGCAACATCCCAAACACTGGCACACGCACTGGTGGATGTTGCATAGCTCCCAGTGTCCCCACGAAAAGTTCTACGTTTGTCTGACAGAGCGGGGTATATTTGCACGGGGCACAATGATGTGGTTTCCGCTGACTGCACAGCATAGGTATGAGCAACTACAGAGGTGTCGCGCATGGACAGCCGAATTGAAGGACATCCTCTTTACAACGACGAATTCAATATCTGGCTGCAGCATTATGATGGCCGCATCCGTATCTGGGGGTTTCGTGACACTTGGTGGGTCGATCCTACTTTTTACATTGACGGACATGTGACCAGCCAACGCTACATCCACAATGAGTTTGACCCGATTGTGGTCCCATTAGCGTAGGCCCAGGCCCTTCCGCGGACAACGTCTCAACAAGATAAAGCGCGCGCGCATGTGGCACGAGATGTCCTAGACTTATTGTTCCCCTGCTACTTTGGCCGGCGCGTTCACCTAACATCACGCCGATTGAACACGTCCGGTCCTTGATTAGAGATGGTTACGCCAGCGACCTGTTACAGTTGATGACTTGTGGTATCGTGTCGAAGACGCATGGCTTGCCATACCTCTGGAGGACATCCAAGGGCTCATCCTTTCTATGCTTCGCCTTGGTGGGCCCACAGGCTACTGCCCATCGGCGGTTCTGTTACGCTGTCACCACGTTGTCACGTATCGTACAGAGCGGTAAGTTTAATCATTTGCTACTTGTACTTTACGGTATGTATGTGTCAAATTTCGGGCTTCTGTCTTCTCCCCTTCTTGGTGTTTCATTTTTAATGGCGAGCAGTGTATAATGATATCGTTGTCTGTGCCCATGAATACATTTCAGTTATAAACCTAAGAAAAGTAGTTTAGGTCAAAAGGAATATTAAAGCTGATCAAAACGCATCTCAGTTTCCCTCTTTCTTCGCATCTCTTCTTAGTCTCTCTGAGCAACAGAGGGGTATTGCAAGAAGAGCAGAGAAAGAAGGTAGAGTCAAAACACATCTGTAGACCTTACTAGTCGATAAAGCCGACGAACCGTTAGGGATTTGAAATAGCTACCTACTGACCGCTTCGTTTTTCTTCGAAGTTGGCAAAAAATAGGAGGTCCGAGTACTGGACGAGAAAGAATGTATCGGGAGAAACGATCAGCATCCCATAGGATCAAGGTCTGAGCGTAAGCGTCTGAGCGCTGAGGGAACTAACTCTCTCGTGGGAATCAAGGTCTGCACTGGTAATCATATATATGTATACAGCATATGTAACCTAAATGAACACATTCAATTCCACTTTTTCTCGCCTAGAATAGAATGACTATTTCAGAATCAGATTTCAATTGAAAGTCAAACATAAAAGGGAACTAAAACGGTATATGCGAGTTTAGCCTTTGAAAACAAAACAGAAATGATGAAGATGATACTAATAATAAAACTTGATTTGGTTTCATTAGTATATATATTGGAAACATTTATGAATGGTCGCTTAAATGATAAATGCAATTTTGTATTACTAATCCTGAAATGTATGTTTAGCTAATTCATAATGAATTTTACTTGCCCATAAAAAAATATATCGTGCTAAGAACTGTAACTGGACATCCATCCGTTGATAACTTTGTGTAAGAGCGGTCAACGTTTGCCAGGCAAATGCTGTGATGGTAGTTAAATTAAATCCTAGTCACTACCTTTCCCTGTAAAAGTGCTCACTGTGCAGTGTTACTTCGTCAAGCTTCTGTCGGAATTTTCTTCGATTGTTGACATCCATGATCTCTCTACTCGGTATTGTTGTTGCGATCATTTTGGTAATACCAGATTTCATCTGCTACAATGATGTGGTGCAGTAACATTGATCAATACGAGCAGTTCCCAAAAGATCAATGTCAAAATAAATCACAAGAGGGAACAAAATGCACAGCCAGCGAGAGGGGATGTAGCTTGAGAACGTCGTTAGTATAGTAGATCGCATTACAAGATAGTAGTAGATACGACTAAGAATTCTGGTTTGGTTTTTTTTTTTGGGGGGGGGGGCAGATTTTAGAAGGTTCGTGACGATTCTGCTCTCCACTATGTCTAAGGAAATCAGGTCTGACGAAAGGGTTTCTTAACAATGCTATAACAACGTGCTGAGTACTACTGGTTCAAATGAAAAGTACAATTAGGCCCGGCAGGACGATGGATTTAAATTTAATTAGCAAAAGAAAGAATATTGAAACAAAACAGTCGGTTCCGCACTTCAATGCATATGTGATTTTTGCATACTTGATGTAGTCTTCTTTTCCAGAACACTTCAACATCTTCCCGCGCTTACAACACTTCAAAATCTTGCTTCCCCTTCTTAATTGCCGGCCGGCTAGCCGTGCGGTCTATGGCGCACAGTGGAGTATTTGTACCAAAATCCTTGCCAAAAAGGTAAATTTTCAAATGTACTTTATAAGATTAAATGTTATATCTCGAATCAGCTGATAAACTTGCCCGTCAAACGATGTCTATTTTGGGACAGATAAGCACACCAGGCGACTGCTATTGGCAGTTGAATGTAAGGTGCCGTTGGTCGCAGATGTTCATTTACGTGTAATGTTGTTGCTAAGTATGTTTGGACTAAATTCTTTATTAGCTTGGTGGGCTTCAAAGTTTATACAGGTGTTATTAAAGGTAAGTACGTAAGTTTCATCTATAATTTATTATTATTTATGTGAAATAAACTGATTTAAAAATCCTTATTTATTCTTATGTAGTTAAAAAAAAAACATTTTTCTATTTGTAATTGAATAAGGTTTTTGAAGGCTTGTCGGAGCCTGTTGGGTAAACTTTTTATCACTGTAAGAATATAGATTCAATGCAAAATTGATCCCAAAAGAAAAATCTTGCACATGTTTGTCCCATTTTTTTATGTAAGTTTCGAATATTTAATGTTTGTGGTATTTTGAGTGGAATATGCCTGGTTACTTCGTATGCAAAGCGAAGCAAACCTGCGTACTCAGCAAATTTCAAATTAAATTACCAAATACTTTCTTTACGGTACTCTACCGTGCGGCGGTAAGCCAACGACTCGAAGGTCCCGGGTTCAAGTCCCGGCAGGGGCATGGGTGTGGATTTTACTGGCTAAAGGGCGAATCGTGACGACCCGAAGTCCAAAGTTACTAGATTGGTCTATATAAAAATAAAATTTATCAAAGTTTACCCCTTCTTAATTACGTATAACATATTCGACTCCAGATAAATTCTATTTTCATAGAGAGAGCACTTCATTGTGTCTCCAATCTGTTTTTATCGATGCAAGAACCCGTTTAACCAAGAAATTAAAACAGGGACGGTCGGATATGATCTAGTTGTTGGGAAAGGACAGGTGAGTAAATGTAATTGAAGGAAAGACCGAATAGGGGCCAGGCATTTGTCTCTAGGCTGCACGAAATCACGTCATTATCAGAACTTGCTTGTCAGTTCGTAAAGTCTTCTGGGTGTGGTCTACAGGAAAACGTTACTCTCGCATGATCTCCGCGTGAAAAGTCAGTCCGGGAATTTATTGATCAAATCTTCTGATTATTGTTTAATCAAGGAGCCTTTTATTCAGTGGAGATAGATTGAACGTAGAAGTCTGCTGTCCTTGTTTTGTTATCCGCGCCACCTTGTCCAAGACCTCGCTGGTCACCTAAACTTCCTATTATAATATTTGCTATCATTTCACCAGGTGTAGCAGGATACAACAAATACCACGTTATCATTACCTCAGAAGACTTGCAGTATGGAAACTGTTGGGAATCATGCTTTCAGTATAGAAAATGTTGAGGTATTTTCTTAATATTTTCTTTCTGTCAAAGTGCGTTAAAGAAAATAATAAGATACGAAAACTAGAAGGAAACCCTATAGCCTTTTTACAAGAGGAACCTGTTTAGAATTCATTTATCTTATAGCTTCTAAGAGTTTATAAATGCTTCACTGATTTCCTTCATAAATAGGTCATTCCATTCTCCAGCACCACTTAATCAATAGTGTTCTTAATGAACCTTAAATAGGTTCATTTTGTTCGCAGAATTTTCCTCTCGAAACACAAACTCGAGGGATGCAAACCTGGTGTTGTAGTAAGACTGAAGAAAAATAATATAATTTACCTACGGAGACCTTTCAACAGAAATAGCTAAGCTAATATTCTCTCTCTTGCTCTCATCTCTTCGTTCTGCTCATTTCTCTCCACAAACAAGAGACTAATTTACTCAAAATTCTTCGCAAATTCCAACCTAATATGACAAGCTGGCAATAAACGCCGCATAAAATATTTTTCCTCGGTTTCTGCGGGCAGGTTTGACAAGCTTCAAGGAGAAATTTGCGTTGAAAATCATCTACAACGCATTCCAAACATTCCTTTCAACAGCAACCGTAAAACTCAAGTCACACCGGCAGTGTTGGTAGAGATACAAAAGTTCTGTAACAGTAGTATAATTATATATCTTTGTTTTCATTTTAAGGGATTACGTACAGAAACTTAGCTTTATTAAATACGTTAATACAGGTATTAGCCACGAGATGGCACTAACAGCATCATATTAAAGAAATGAGTGCTCTAAATTAGTATGGCATACTGTGATATATAATTCGTTATTCTCGGTAATTTGTTTTAATGATTTTTATTAACATTTGAACAAAGTAAGAATCCTAATTTATCTGAGCCTTGAAGTGTGATGTTCAAACAGTAAGTCAACAAACAAAAGTAATTGATTTTGTATTATTTAAATATATATTAGTTAAATATCAAACTAATTAACGAACTCATACTAATTACCTTAACTTATCAACCTTGTTAAATTCACACCTGTAGAGTAGTAACTTGGATGTAATGGGCTTTTCCCGGCTTCACAGGTTTTTTTTCCTCTATCAAAGCCACTTCTTTGTTCTTTCCTATTGTCTGATTTCGCTTTCTTTCTTCTATCTCCGACGTAGTGGTAAATGTCTTCAGATAGAAACCTCTAGAATTACATCATTCCCATGGCTTATTGTGTAGTTCATGCTCGAAGGATCACGGTATTATGGTTGGTGATCCACGCACTGGGGCGTTCCGTGGAGAGGCCCGACCAACTTAGTTTTTCTATTTCTGTATTATTTAAATATTTGCTCGCAATCACTAAGTGTTCAGTCCTTAACAAGCTTCTCCAAGAGTGTTATTCACTATACATTTTTGAAACAGCAGTTTTGCCCCCTCTCGAGTAGCCAAATTCATTTTCAAAATATCAACCTATAATAAAGCCATTCGGCAAAATTTGACTCGAAGAGTGTTCAACTGTTCAAGGTTTAATAGTACCAAAAATTGGATGCAAATGAGCAAGATATACTGAAGTACAGTAAAAATCAGCTTTCTGAAATAAGCGTTATCTTTAAAAAAAAAAGGAGCACAAGATTATATTTCTCTAAGTGTCTCGCTTGGAAAACATTTTAGTGCAAAACGTGTTATTAAGAACATTAATCTACATAAAATTCTCTACAGGAAAGATCATATCCATTTTTCTTCTAGGATGCACTATTTAGTCGCTAGAGGTGCGAGTAGTTTCCCATTTTCTCCCAACGCCGTTTTGTAACATCAAAACTCGATGTTTACTTGTCTGATAACGTTTGGTCCTTCTTTCTTTTTAAACCTGCTGCTTCACGGTAAGCGGTCGAACGCTCTACCACCTGTTCTAATAGGACAGCTGGGAGAAAACGACTTCGAAACAGTCTCTTTGTCCTGTCAAGTACTTAGCGTAACGTTAAAGATATCTTGTATTTATCTTAGTCCTGACGTCGTATGCTATATTGATATAAACCACATTACTTCATAGTAGGGTCTTGTCTTCGCGATAAGACATAGAGATTAACAAATTTGACTAGTACTCATGAGTCATGATGCATTTTGAACCATATTAAAAAAGATTCGAAATAAACTGTTCAAGTTTGAAGATTAAATTACATCCGTAAAGCATCGGAATCATATCTGAAACGATCACATTTTAACTCCAAAGTGAGAGTATTTCCTTAAAAAAACACTTCTTTCGATTGACATTCAATTACTTTAAATACAAACGCTTTCTCATTGAATAAAGTAGTGAAACTTTCTGCTCCTGTGATTTAGTATGACATTTATTTTAAAACGTCAGAACTGGAGCACGATATTCTATTGCAATGTTTGCAGGTCATTTACCATTTTGATCCCACTTTTCTACACATTCAAGTTCTCTTTCTTTCTGCCACTACAACACTGACCTGATACATATACAAAAGCTCAGTTGATGCTGGTTCTTCATCTATTACGATATGAATTAGCCAGTTCTTGATAACTTTCCAACTCTACTCCGTACGTTACAAATTATTTAGTCCATTTCGGTACTTGGTGATATGTTAGTAAACAATGATATTAAAGAACAGTTTCTTTGGAGGTAAATAAATCAGATTGAAGTTGAAGAGTACAGGGAAAGAAGAGGGAGATATCCAAGAGAGATAGTGTCTCCTAATTCACTCTCACTGTTATCATAGAGTTGAAGAGCGAGCAAATTTTCTTCCGGTCTGAGCAGTCTTTCAAGATTCAACAACATCAGCTTCTTTTAGTTCTATACTTTCCTCTAGTTTACCATACTTGAAAGTCGCTGTAGTATAGAATTAGCACAACTGAATGCACTTTGGGAAATGATGTTCTTCTTAGCAATTCAGCTGGTTATCATGAAGCTTTGTATGCACACTTTGACTTTCAAGATGTGCATGTTTATGTTTGATCAGCTAAATAAGTGAGAATCACCAAAAATAACCAACATATTCACCTGCGATTGTCACCGATTCATTTTCAGAGGATGCTTCAATAGCAGTGTTGCCGATTGATGTCTTCCGTTCTTTATCAACCTGTATTACATTGAAGCCTTCTTTCAACAATATATAATTCAACAATGTGATAATCCGACTCTTCTTCCTCTGATTTCAACAAATTTGTTTTGACTATTGTAGGAAAGATTATTTCGGTAGTCGAGGAGTGTGCGAGCTGATGAACTTGTTAAGCAGTCTTAGTACTTTTGACTATTTTTAGGACAACAAGGACGATCATGGGATTTTCCGTACTCATACTGAGTCTTTATGTACTCAGTGCACTTTCTAGAATAGTTCAAACGATATCTCGCTGTTGCCAAACAACTTTTTGTATAAAGAATCCTCCAACAAGATGTAAATAGTATCCTCAACGCTTGCACTTTCAGAGAGTGATATAAAAATATGAAAAAAAAAAATGTTTCTGGGTCTTGCATACTGCTAACTCATCTGAAAGTTATAATAGATTTGAAGCAAGATCATCTTCAAAGATTTTTTGAAGTTGATCTGGCGATTTCTTTATTATTGAGATTCTTTTAAGTAACAGCTGGATCAATTACACACAAAGGATCTCTAATTTTTATCCCAGAAGTGGCAATTCCAAGGAATTTAACTCCGTTCGACACCTCAATGGACAGACTTTTACTACTAATGCTAAACACTGAAGACAATCATTATAGTGCAACTATCGTGAGGATTTTCTGTTCATCTCATATTACAATACTACTGCATTCAATTGACATATTATCGTGATTCTACAAGCAACATTACAGTATTCTTTTATTGTCTCTGTGGACTTTAAACTTAGTAGACAGTCCAAAATCCCAGTAGTTAATATAGATTCCTGTGCCAAAAGTGAATCCCTCATCAACGTAGATCGAATATTTCAACCCATACAACATGCGTTAGTGATATAATCTCGTCTATATTATTTTTATTTCAGTTTAGTTTTTATTGTCTTTATAGTAGTATTGTTTTTATTTTATTATTATTGATATTTCATCATCATGTTTCTCAATATATTGACTAAAAGAAAACTCCCATTTCTCGTGACTAGCTTTAATGTAGTTTTAAATACGAAACATTGAATCTGTAGATCTTTGACTGGTCCATGTTTCATTCCAGAAGATATAACATTCCTCATACAGATGTAGGTTTAATAGTATGTAACAGTAGTTAATCCAGGATTTGAAATTAGGGTATATAGGACAGATTGGGTGATGGCATGTAAGTAAGTATGTGATATCAAGTTCCTGCCGCGTTTACGTGTATAAAAACTATGTTTTGAAGGGTGTAGACTGATTCAGGGAGAGTGTTAGAATGAAGGGGCAAGCGTGGTGGGAATTAAATGTGTTACTTCAGATCTACGAAATGTCATCGTAGGTGCCAAAAAGTTTTACTGTCTTGACTGGAAAGCTTAGGTACTTCATTCTTTCTGTAATCTTTTCAACCTTATTCAGTATTATTAATTGACAATATTTTCCATTAACTACTAATTAACTACTAATTGAAAATTTAATTCAGTGTTGTTGTTTTCCTTTTACTTCACGGTTACACTATCATACAATAAAACATTTCTATATCTTTCTCACAGACGATCAAATGAACCTGCTCGTTTATGTGCAGCAAAGAAGAAATAAATTAATTTCAATTTTATAGAAGGAGAACCACTATGAAACAATATATAAGAAAAGTTTCATTTACTTTTGTTGACACAAAATGGCGTAGGAAAAATTTGTAAAACTACTCGCACGTCTAGCTCCTATCGTATGACAGCGATAAATTTTCTATTATATTGTGTGGTCTACATAACTTATTTACCGAACACTTTTAGCACTAGGTGGCGGTACATATATATAATGTTGAATATTGGTGGAAACTATGATTTATTAATATTGTGTCGCGAGGACAACTAACTAAATTGAAGATAAATAGAAATTTATCTAGAGAACTCCATAATTTCTCCATATTTATCACTCTCTCTCAAACATTTCGCATTGTAGCTGGAGTTGCGGAATAAAGCGAAGGAGGGGAGACACATATATACATATGGAAGACCTAACATTTGCACGTTCAATTATATTGCATATTATAGATATCTTGATATAGTTTCATATTCTTTATAATACGAGATATTAAAGCATGTATGAATTCTTTACCTGTATGGTACCACAGTTAAATAAAAGTATATGTTAAATAACATGATAATATTAAATTAAACATAGTCCAGCAGAGGCAGTTTTTATTTTTAAATTCCATATAACTTTTATTTAAAATAAATCTATTTCTGTACATGCTCATAATTCCTAATTTAATTATTCTCATATGGACACTTGTGGCCAAACCAGTCACTTGTCTCAGGATGGTGTTTCTTGGCGACCAATCCGAAAGCACGAACTAGTGGCTATATTTTACGTGCCATCACTCTATTCACATGGTGAGACCGAGGAAAGCGTGGGGAAACCTCAGTACAGGTGGAAGCCGCTCCAAAGTATGCGATTGTAACAACTGAACAATACAAAAGCATGTGATGTTTAACGAATAATCGTTGATAGTCTTATGGAGACTAGCAACCTTTGTACAATTGGCGTCAAAATTATTTGCGCTTAATAAAATTTATTTTGCAGTATCTCCAGATTGGTTGAAGAGAGTTCTCTACTTTTTAAGATACAGTCAATCTCTCCATTCCAAAAATGTTTGCAAAAGAACCGAATTTTTACGAAATACAAAGAAATAATTGCTATGGTGAGGTAGGGTGGAGTAACTACAGATTCCACTTTCTCTAGAAGTCACAAATCGCTACTGGTTTGAAAATACAATCCCGACATTTGTCTTGGAAAACATTTAAAAGGCTTCCGTCAGTATAGCCGACTTCTGGGCTTGAACTGAGGGTCTTTCAATGCAAAGCCAACGCTTGATAAATTAAGTTACGGTCGCTCGGTCGTAGATGCTGTTATTGGACAACATTTCTCCAATTTAAGATATTTATTTTTCTTTCACTATTCCAAATTAATTTCATAGAACGTTTCTTCACAAACAAATATCTTTGAATGCCTTATTTTACACATTCAAATCCAAATTGCTTTTGTCACTTATATCATTTATCATTTCAAAATCACAATATCTAATTTGTTTAGTTTTGATTTTGGGGTGCTTTGAATTGTGGTATGGTTAAATCTAGACCGCATAATTGTGGTATTCCTTTTATTTCCAGATTTAAACATTTAAATTAATTAGAGTTGATCCATACTCGCTTTTCTTTTCACAGTCGCGAAATCTGATATGATCGCTATAGAAACATGTTTCACTTGGCATGTGGTTTTAATGTACCCAAAATTTCATCTTTTTCTGTAAACGTCAGTGATAATTCAATGTTGTATTGAGTCAACTGTTGAAAACAAAGTAAATAATTTGAATTAACCGTGATTTAAGTAACCATAAATTCAGTTATTTAAAATAAACTCAGCAAATAATAAATAAAGATATTTCTCAATTCGCTTTCCAACAAAAATATGAAAGTATTTCTAAACATTTAGCAGCAGATATCCTGGAAACACTGACTTTTCAGTCTCTTGTTTAGGCGCTATGTATTCCAACCATGTTCCAGTCAGCCCATCCATTACTCCAGGCGGTTTCGGATAGCTGGAGAAACTCCAGCAACGCCACAGATAGTTATAACTAACTACCAGAGAAGAAAACAACGATTATTTGTTTTGAACGGTAGATGGCAGTGCATGAAAAAAAAATAAAGGAAACAACTGGTTTTGATGAGTTACGAACGACGTCGTCAAAGAGTATCTTCTGATGTTCCACGTATCATAAACTTTCATTGCCTAGTTTTATTGTACTGATCTTTAGAGAGAATGGGAATTAATATTTGAAAAGGAAGTTATTCTCACTGCTTTAAAAGCTATATCTAGCGTTTAAAGTGGCTAAGCCGTCAAATTATCATAATCGGTATTTAAGTATCCAACTATGCTGTTTTCCGTTTTATGTGGATATTGAAATTAAACATTCGGATCAGTGATATGATCTAAAGAATTCGTATTATTGCACTTAGTGGCTCGTGTTGCTATCTTGAGAAAAAAAGAGTGTACACTCAAATTTAACTTTTTTAGTATTCACATCCAGAGTGCCGAAAACGATATTACTCTCTCGGACAAGCGCTCCATGTTCATAGTATTAAATGCCTTATGGAACATTGATGCTGGCCTGAACTAACTATTAATCACGTTCTTAAGGCATTGAGGAAAGAGGAAAGCCATTTGCTAGACCAGGTAACTTTGATTATTTGATAAAACAATCTGCAGTCCAAAATGTAGGACAAAATGTTCAACATTGAAGAAGTTATCAGTAATAAGCAATATGAATAACCATAACGTTTCAGCTTTTTTCAATAGTCAATTTTAGAATTGAGAGAAGATAATTATGAGTACAACAGGTATCCAGACCTGAAACCGGGACCCACTTGGTGAGTCAGACATAGGTTACCTGGTTCGTGACTTCATTCGGTAACTCGATCATGACCCATATGACCATTTTTTTAATCCATCGACCCGATCACTTTACAAAATCTATCCAGTGACCCAACCTTGATCCAATGATCCTGTATTGACTCCTGTGGCTTGAATCAATCAATATTTTTGTTTGTGAGTTCACGAATCGTTTAAAAATAACGTTTGCGGGGGAGAATTATTTACTGATCTCCGTTTCTTTTTTTCGGGTATGTGAAACGATGCTACCAGTATTACTATTTTAGGAACTTTTCAGGGTCGTATTCTTGGTTGTCTGGGTGTAACTCCCCCATTCCCTGTCATGTCCTGAAAGAAATACTGTTCGGACGTAACCGTATTTAAGACGAAAAGAATGCAATATCCTTGTTTTCCCTCCGAGGTATCAGGGCAGACCGGGTCCCACCAAAGCATAGATCTGGTGACCTGGTGGTCCGAAATATGACCTGAATGACTCGATTGTCCAGATGACCTGCTTCATCCCTGCAGGCATTCAGCTTTCAGGAATTTGGCGAGAATTATAAGAAAAGAAATGAAGTATTTGAAAAAGAAATTAAAGCAGAGAATGGCAATGACAGAAGATCCAGCAATAAGAAGAACTACCTGTTGGATCGCCGAATAAACTTAAAGGAAATATTAAATGGTTTGCATGGAATAAAGTGCTTATGAAGCTGAAACATAGGATCTACGAAATAGTGATAAAAGAAAATGAGAAGTTTCTAAAATGTGCACATGAAGAAAAATATAAAAAATAACTATACACAGAATATTTGTGATAAGGAAGTGTTGTATATATGTATAGTGTAGGCGAAAGGGGAACAATATTTCGGATAAGATGAGAAAAAAGAAGGTTTAGGATATTGTTTAAGGAGAGATTACCTAATGAAAAATGCAATTTAAGGCATAGTAAATTGGAAAGAGGATGAAAAAACGGGTATCGACAGTATGATAACATGCACTAGGAGGAAACGGAAGGCGCAAGATCCGTTTTCGACATAAAATTATGGAAATTATGATTATGGATCGTGCCCAGTGTACCAACAAAATTGCCAGACTGTATATTCTAGTAACGTAATAAGTTGAAAGAGTGCATTGTTAGATTCACTACGGCATGCTTGTTTCAAAGACTGTTAGTCAGAAATTCGTGAATTTGAATTTTCAGTTATGACCTTCTGGCGTCTATGGCTCAGAACAGGATTGGGAAGATAGCTTCCCGGCATACCGAGGAAAAACATAGTCAGGATGATCAGCTACTTGTATTCGAACTAAGGACGTCCTGAATGCGACGCCAATGCTATAGCAACTAAGCTACACCTCTCGGTACTAGTTCGTGAGATGATGGAAAGAGTGACTGAGGTAGTACACTAGTTGTCAGAAATTTAAACGTCGAGTACAAAGCAGTGATCAATCTTCTTTGTAAACTGAGGAAAAGTGTTAAAGAACCTTCTCGCGGTTTGCAAATAGTTAACGGTAATGTGAAGAACGTAAGTCTCGACCAAGCATGATTGATTCGCTCTTCGCCTGTCGTCAATTGAAAAAAGTGTGCTTGCAAAGTCGTAACTGAAAATCATGTTCTCGTTTTCGATATCAAAAGCAATTTTATTCTAGAATTTGCGCCTTGAGCCACTGGAGTCAAGAAATAGTTATTTGTATAAGAAGTTACAGGAGTTGGGAGTTTGATCTTATAGGTTAAGTAACTCCCACCATAATGGTAGACTCTAAAAATGACTGTTGTTGTTGGACAAAAATTCACCTGCAGTCTCTGCCGTAAACATAAAGCAATGTTTAAAAAACAAGGTCACTCCAGCCTATTTTCTCCAGATTGACTACGAAAGGTTTACATTTTTCCCGAAAATCAAACAACTGAAGAGAGAAACGTAATACAGTAGTCTGGTGAAAAATCTCATTGTCAGTACAGATGGTCGACCACTGGGATCGATACAGGATCTCCCGAATGCAAATTCAAGATCTTTTAACCGATACTGTATAAAGTTTAGCTGCAGCTGTCATACGACATGTTACAGTGTGCTTGCAGCATGTTAGAACAATGTGATTTACGGACGTATCGTAATGTGGCGAGGGTTTAGATTCAACTTCAGAACATTGCCTCATGTGAGACACATTTCTTCAGGGATTGTATTAAGAGCCTGATGAATCATTGGCAGATTTGTGTTATTGCAGGCGAAGAGTACTTTGAATAAATGAGATATACTCACTACATTCCAAAACTGGGCAGTAGTGTGAGTTAAGCAAAACAGCCGAACAAACCTATTCCGAACAACTTATTTCCGAACAACCTGGTATTATGTTTCAGTACATTTTTAGGGTTTTGAAATCTATCTTTCCGTTTGATTAGCGCGACGGACCACCTTAATCTTATACCATAAACGTATTTGTCCGTGTAAAGAAATGTCCAACAGAGCTAAAACCGGATCAGTTCTGGTAACCTCATGACCAGGCCTGACCCACAGGTAGGTGACCGGGTGATCCGGTGACTCAGTCCGAAACTTGACTTGGCCTTGACTCATATGACCAGACTAACTTTGTTATCCGGTATTCGAATCTTAACGCAATTGATCCAGTGACCCAATCTTGACGCAACGACTCTATCCTGACTCGATTCGACCTGGTCTTATTCTTGTATCTAGAATCGATCAATAGTTTCATTTGTGAGATTCATAAATTCTTTCAGAATAGGCTTTCCAAGGAAAGATGCACATCTCCGGGGACACTTTTGTTCTTTCCGGGAATATAAGTCTTTTTCATATGTCTTACTATTGTTAGGAACTTTTGACATCATACTCTTGGTGCTATTGGGAGTAAAGCCCCTGAAATATGTGCTGTCCAGATCCTTAAAGTTATATAGAAAGAATTTTAAAAAGCTGGTTCGATATCCGGATCATCGGATCTAAATCGGGTCACCGAGTCAGGCCGGATTCAAAGCATAGATCCGGTGACCCGGTCCAAAACTTGACACGTTTCAGTTCTGGTGTCCAGCAGCATCCTATTCTGTACAAAAAAAATTGAAAGTTCGAGGGTCATCCAAACCTTTCTGTCCCGACCTTTGCCATTGATTCCGAAACTTGAAATTTGCTGTAGCCTATATTTAGATTAATGTTTTGTAAGTAGTGTAGCCAAAATATCTGTTCTTTAACCCTTTTGTTTTTCTCTATAGGATCATTTATAAGACAATATGTCATCACTCAGCGAAATGGAGAAAAGAGAGCTACGGGCAGTGACAAAATATCTCCGATTCTACACCATAGATTGTTCTTCTTCTGAGGCTCAAGTTGATGTAACCACGTTTCGACCTCAGTGACAATTCTGACCCAAAAGAATTCAGGACCTCTTGAAGAAGAGCCAAATTGGCACTTGAAACCCTGGGTTGGCATTGTTTCTGCTGCTCTGAGCTCAACATTCTTGGTACCCAATAACAACTCACTTTACTCAGATCCAACTATTCAGTTACATTGAATGAATGCTGCCACGCGATATGGCATCAATATCTGCTAGTGTTGTAATGGTGTACTGCTGATCTCCTTCGATCAGTTGTTCCACATAGTGGATGTTTTCGTCAGTGATGGAAGTTGATGAGCGTTAGGGCGATCTGTGTCATCTCACGATTGTCTTCCTTAGGATAATTCACGCTGACACTTACTTCTTAATGGTTTAGTATGCAGCAGCATAATCACCTAATGTTTGTACCACGTTCATGAATCTGTTGCAGCGTAAGTCCTTTCAATCGGACTTTATCACTGCCCGTAGATCACTTTTCTCCAATTCGCTGATCGATGATATCTTGCCTTGTAAATGATCCTATAGAGAAAGAAAGGATAGAGCTAAAGAACTGGTCTTTAGTCACACTATTTGTAAAACATTAACCTATCCTATTGTTGCTTTTGTTGATGTTTTTATGGCATACAGACATCTCAGGCTCAGGCCGGGATATGGTGATGGAAAGGATGTTGCAAGGTAGTCAGGTATCATCCCAGCATCTGTCTTGTGTGACTGAGGAAAAACAATGGAAAAACCTCAGTCAGGATAGGTGGCTGCTTGGAGTGTTTCTAAGACCTTCCAATTGCTACCTAAGATTGCTGAGTCCATTCTCTATCCACTAAGCTACGGATTCTCGGTCCCTGTTGTTCCCATCTCGCATTGTGTTCTTTTAGGTTCAGATAAATAGTGTTAGCTTGTAATTTAACATCCTGTAAGAGAAAAAGTACCTCTAAGAGGGGACACACTTGTCTGTCTATGCGTAATATTGACCTTACCCAAGGCCTGCATTAATGACATATTTGAAGATGAAACTCATGAAAGTGGTCAAATAATCTGCCGGTAAATAATGTGTATTCAAAGTACGAAAAAATACGACATTTTGCTCCACCAAAAGCATCAAAATTCAAATTGACATCAAATAATTCGAACCATTTCTTTCGTATAGTATAATAGAGGTACGTTATGGAGTAACCTATAGCATAATTAAAAAAAAATCCAATTGATGTGAATTTCCAACCCAAATTAAACAAATTGTTATTTTTTAACTGTCGTATTTTGTTATTTAAAAACACATAAAATAAAAAAAAATACACTATGACATTAGAAACTATAGATTCTAGGTATATTAAATAAAATACCAGCCACACTATTCATTTCAGGTATGATGGGAAGTCTAAAACTCTCCTATTAGCACCCAGCTATCCATCCTTTACTAAAATCAGAGGCGGCGTTTGGGGGTGTCAACTGAAGCAACCGCCCCAGGCCCCGCGTTCCGAGTTGACATTTTTCTTACTCAATGATATAAAAGTTGATTTGTAAAAAAAGTTTACAAATAAACTAGTTTGTATAGTTTCCATGTGAAATAGAAATGAATAAAGAAGCACTTGTAATTAGCAATGCAGTTATTAAAATATATTGTACTTTCTTTAAATAAATTATGTCGGATTTTTTTTTCATAAGAAACCATTGTTCATTAAAAAAGAGAATATTTAGTAATAAATTTAGGGTTAGGAATGAAAAGAAGAAGTGAGAGGAAGCATTTAGGGGGAAGTTGCTTACTGCTTTATCGGCTTTAGGTGTAACATTTCGGCGCTCAGCGATTTTTACTTGTACTTTGGTAACACGCCAAAGTGATACCCTAAGGTACCCTAACGCCGCCTCTGACTAAAATGTAAGATAAGTGAATTGATACCTAACTGTCTTTGATGATTGATAGTATAGAAGAAAATATGATATTCCTTATCAATATCTGGACAATCCTCAAAACTCCAAAAAATACTTAAATAACACGTTGTTAATCATTATTAATAAATAATACGTATCAAGAGAAAAAACTTTTAGAGTGTAATGCGACTCTCAAGAAACAATTTCAGAGTATTAAAAACAAATATTGAGCTTGTTATTTTCCCGTACAAATGTTAATTACCTCTTTAAAGGATTTATTTTCATAACAGATTATTTCAATTTTACAATGAATATTTAAGTACTCTAGCATCATCTATTAAGTTTGGGCGAAATCAGTGTCACTAAAGGTCGAAGGTTGTCACCTGTTTTGTTGAGTACCGAACTTTTGCCCTTGCCTTTTATATTATTTCGTCTCATGACGAGATGAATGTGCACAATGATGAATTCAGAGGGTAGCCAGGGGGAAGTATCCCCGGAGTATCAAAATCCTTCCCCGGGAGCATTTGTTGAATTTGCTTCCTATGTTCTAAAATTTTATCCACGTCAAAATGGAAGAAAGTAAAGATTCTCCCATCCTGTGCACGACTACTACAAACATATGAACTCCTTTTCAAAGTCATCTCCATTGGTGTGTCAGAAACATAAAGTTATAAAATCTCCACTAGAGTCAGGACTGGCGCTGCGAACGCGGCGCCACTTGAAAGTTGGCCGGAAGTAGGTTCGTATGGTAAAACGACATGTATTGTTAGTTGTTATGGCATTCTTTGTTATACAGTAGTTGTTTGTATTTGAAAAGAAAACGCGGTCTGTTGTGCAGCTTATAGCTGTACTCAGAGATTTAAAAAATTAACAAATGTATCGTTTCACAAATAAATGCTCATTTAAAATTATTCCGTGAAAAATATTTCATTATGTAAGACGCTGTTTCGTGCAGTTTATGTATGTGCTAGAAATATAAAAAACACCATCTTTCATTAGACTTATTTGATGCAAAGGTTACATCCATAGTTATAAAACTGTCCCTCAATGCCGAAGGGAAGAGAAATGACCATAAAAATTAGTATTCTTACATTCAGAACTGGATCGTTTTCATTTAGGTCTATTTAAAATAAGAAAAGAAATTATATTTTTCGTTTCGTGTAGAAAAGAAATGATAATTTTATGTCTATTTAAAATTTAAATAGTTCTAAGCCCATAATTCGCTGTTGATTTTTATTTATAGCCATTAGGCACCTAAGGCTCAGGCCGGGATAGGGGAGGGGAAAGGACTCGGGAAGATGTCGACCAGGGCCTATATTGAAGGTGCCATTCCTGCATATGCCTGGTGTGCCTCAGGAAAACCCTGGAAAAACCCGTCAGGATCTTCTGTCGCTGGAATCACACCCACGACCACCCGAATGCTAAGCCAACCCTCTACCACTGAGCTACGGCGGCTCGGTAAGTAAGGTGCTGTTGAAAAGACTTGTTAGATTATTAAGAACTATGATGATGATGATGATGGGTGTTCTACCTGAAGTGCCCAGGGCTAGGTAATCTGATGGTGATTTGCAATTTCCTTCCATCACATTTACGTGATGTCCTGAGGATTGGACCTACAGTTTAACATCGGGTCCGAACTAATTGTGTTCCCACCGGGAATCAAACCAGGGACACCTTGATTACACTATTAAGAACAATGAAACATAAATTTAACACAACAACAAAACCAGATAAGAAACACTTCTTATCGATCGCCCTGATCAACAATAGGAAGACTCGTGAATTCTTTACTATACCTAAAGTCGGAGCCAATAACATACTTAATCGATATGAGTAGCGGTCGTATTCTTTATGATATAAAGTTAAAACAGAACATTTGAAAAGCTAGAAAAAAATAAAGTTTTTTTAAATACTTTTAGGACAAAGACTTTTACCCTATATTTAAAAACACTTTTCTTCATTCTCAGACAACATTGCCGGCATCTTCTAAGATAACCAGAAGAACCTGATCTTTTTTTGGTGGTCTATATAATGTCACTTTTGATAGCTTGTATCAACATCCTATTGTTTTATTTAGCGAAAACGTGTTTCAGAACAAGAATCATATTTATCAAGAACGTTTTATTTAAGTGATTTTTGTATTAAATTATACATTATATTGATCAATTTAATTAGGAATTGTTTGTATCTTACGTGTTGAATTTTACGTGAAGGTGAATTCTCAATTGTTTCTCTTCATAAAAAGATCGTGCGTTGTAAATACAATACTTGCTGCAGTGCAGTACTACAGGTGCTCGCTGTCTTTTGCCAAACAAGCAATGAAACAAATTAATGTTCAATTTGCGCCGCGCTGAGTTAAAAACCACATAGACTGTGGCGCCAGTTCTGCTTCTAGTGGAGATTTTATAACTCTATGATCAGAAATATCGCTTATTATAGTCTCATCATTGAGGTACGAAAATCGAACCCTTGAAATTATATAAGTACTCCCTTTTTCTTGTGTATAAAGGCCAGAGGTTTTTAACTGAGCTGATGAATGGGTGAAATAATCTGCGGAAATAGCTTGTGTAGGTTTTCGTAAGTAGTGTAGTAGGGTGTTTGGCGTTTAGGTCACCAGCAATTAATGTACAAGGTTTGCTTTATTGCGTTATCTGACAGGTGAATGATGTGAAGTTTCGGACATAAGTCCATGCCTTCTATATGTAATGCGAGTAATGACGTGAGATGAAGATATGGATGCTAAATAGGACGCAACTGTCGCAGCCCTATTAATATGGTATGAGAGTGATGAAGGGATATTATCTGATATGTAAGAAGAGGTGGAGGATTTCTAGTGAAGGACACAAGTCTTCATAAGGTAGGCGTGATGTTATCCTTCCAAGAAAATGTCAGGAGTTGATGTTACAATCTGGGATGTGGCATACGATAGGTTTGCCGAATGGGAATGGCAGTACCAATATTATGTAGTGAGTCGTGTGGAGATGTGCGAATTCTGTTCCAGAAGGAAGTGGAAATATGCTCAATGAAGTCAGATAAATATTGTAGTGATAAATCTTCATGTAGCTGCGTGATGCATGTATCTCTAGAGTGTCCCGTGATTATGCGAGCTGCTCTATTTTGTACTCGTTGAAGTAGGATGAGATGAGATGGGGCTGCATGTTTCCAAGCTGGTGCAGCATATGTGAGAAGCGATCGGATGGGCATGTAGTAGATGTGAAGCCTGTTCTCTATGGAGAAAACTTGACTGCGTAGTAGTGGATAAATTGCAAGTAATCTGTTAGTGGCTTTTTTGGCTACAGTTTGTATGTGCTGTTGGAAAGTAAATTTGGAGTCAAGATCTACTCCAAGGTATCTTGCATATGCTGTGAACTGAAGTGGTTCATCAAAGATTGTAAACGGACGGCGATTGGCAGTTCTTCGGCGACTGAAGTGAACAACAGAAGTTGTTTCAGGATTTAATTTAATTCTCCATTTGGAGGTCCATTTTTCCAGCTGTTGTAGATGAAGTTGAGCATACAGTTGAGCATAAATTAATGTTTTATCAGAGGCGAAGATAGCAGTGTCATCCGCGAATGTTGCAAGTTGAGTATTGGCTGCAGTCGGTATATCGGCAGTATATAGGTTAAATAGGAGTGGTCCCAGTACTGATCCTTGTGGTACACCAGAAGTTATGTCACGAAGATTTGTGGAGACTCCATTGTAATGAACATAGAATTTTCTATTTACTAGGTATGATTGTATGATACGTATCAATGTATGCGGAAATCCAAAGTTGATTAGCTTATAAATGATGCCATCATGCGAAACTTTATCAAATGCTTTAGAGCTATCAAGGAATATGCCAAAAACATGTTTCTTTGCATTAAATTCCAGAGTGATGAATTCAATAATTCGAACTAATTGTGATACTGTGTCAAAACCTTGGCGAAAACCGAATTGATGTCTTGGGTATAGGTTGTGAGTATTAATGTATTGAAGGAGGCGACTGTGTAGAACTCTCTCAAACATTTTACTTAATGTGGAAAGCAAACTAATAGGTCTGTGATTTTCAGGAAATTTATGATCTTTACCATGTTTCGGGATCATTATAACTTTAGCAGATTTCCATTAGTCCGGAAAGTGACTATGTATTAGCAATGCATTAAATAATCTTGTAAGTTGTACTAGAAGTTTGCGCAGAGCATGTTGAAGTGCTGCAATGGTGATCTTATCAGGTCCAGGTGCGCTGCGTCCACTAAGGCGTTTGATAATTTTTTGAATTTCACGTGGAGTACAAAGATATGTTGGGTCAAAAGGTTGATCTAAGATAGTAGTACGTAGCTTGTGATTTACTGTTCGAATTGTTGGTTCGTCATATGGTTCAGGGTTGAGGCTAAATTGTAATTCTAATTGACAGCAAATAATGTCGCCTTGTCCGTTGGGGTGAAGACTAAACCACGAGGTCCATGAAGAGGATGTGATGTTACATAGTTTCTAGGATTTGAGAATGTTTTTGCCAGTTTCCAAAATTCATAATTAGGTTTATCTAATGTAAGCAATTTAGCTTCCCAGTTCTGAATTTGAATTCTTCTAAGACGATTCTTGATTTTAGTGTTAAATTTATTCCATAGAGCTTTCCAACTGTGATCTCTAGTTGTTTGCCATTTCTTACGTGCCCAACGCTTCATGGAAATTAATAGTTGAGTGCGGAGTTCCTGTGGTGAGTGTGTATGTTGCTGTTTATTGGTAGTAGATGTAATAGTAGTTGCTATTTTCAATGCAGATTGTATGTTGGCTGTGATTAGTGGAACAGCATAGTCTATTTCTTGAAGGTTGTTGAAAGTCTGGTGTCAGTAGTATCAGTGATTATCTGTTTGAATTGATCCCAATTAATAGAATACACAGGTGGTAATGTAGTTGGCATTGGTAAGTTATGCTGATGCACATCCAGGCGAACAGGGATGTGGTCAGAAGCTAGTGCATGGATAGTAAATGGACCATCAGTAATATGAATGCCCTTGATTAAAGCAATGTCCAGGAGATCCGGTCGTCCGCCGTTTTTAGGGAAGCAAGTGGGATCAGGAGTGGCTATTGGTGTAACATCAAGAGCATTCAAATTATGAAAGAGTACCTTACCGGCCGGATTCTAAATTCTGGAATTCCAGAAAGGATGTTTAGAGTTCAAGTCTCCCGCGATGATAACTCTATTTCCCAGTCTAGAAAGTTGTCTCAAGTCTTCAATGACTAGTGGTGTTGCTGGCTTCTTATAAACAGAGATAAAGTAGATGGGATTTTTAGAGCATTCAAGTTTAGCACCAGTAGCTTCGATAGAGTGAAGATTTGGCAGGGTAATCTGCTGTACTGGTAAATGAGCTTTTGATAAGATTGCAGTGCCTCCTTTGGGTTCAAGTCTGTCGGTTCGAATAATATTGTAATTTCTAACTTTGAATTTGTCTGTAGGATGTAGATGACTTTCTTGCAAAAGTAAGATGTCGATGTTGTGTTCCTTTAGAAAATATTTGAATTGTATTTCTTGAGTGAGTATTCCATCTGCGTTCCAAAATGCAATTCGTAAATTTCGATGTTGAGCATCTGTGCCATCATCAATCATTTCGAAGAAAAATTCAGCAACTATTTGTATCTTTTCGGATGTTGATTTGGCTGTTTGATATTGTGTTAATGCATGTGTGATTTTAGTGAGTAGATTGGAATGCTTAAGATCTTTAAAAAGATTGAATAGGTCCTTCATGGTGGTACAGAAGTCCTTGAATGAGCTAGAAGAAGTATCTGATTGCGTGTGTCCAGTATTGTTTGATATTGGAGTAGGATTAGAGTCCTTGTTGGAGTTATTGCGATCTTTTTTGTTGACAGGTGTTTTGGTGTGGAAGAATCAGTTGGCTTCGTAGAAGGTTTTGGTGTGGTACAATATTATTTGTTTTAGGCGGAGTGGATTGCTTCTTGTTTCTATTAAGAGCGGCTTGAATTGTTTTGCAGCCACGATAATTCGCGGGGTGATCACCTCCACAATTGGCACATTTAGCAGGAGCCTCTCTGGTTTTCTTAGGACAATCTGCTGCAAGATGTCCTTCAGTGCACTTTACACATCGTGGGTTGTTGTGACAGGTTTGACGTGTATGTCCAATGCGCTGGCATTGAAAGCATTGCAGTATTTCTGGAGCTTTGTAGGGTTCCACTTGAACAACATAGCTTAATAGGTACTTGAGTTGGTAAATACTAGTATTATTTTTTTCCTTTTTGAGGGAGACCAGGAATAATGGGTAAACGACTTTAGCTTTGGTGGTTTTATCACGACCATGCATTTGTGTTACATCAAGAACTGGAAATTCTTGCACAATGAGGTCTTGATGAATGTCCTGAGTCAAGGTGTCAACCGGAAGTTTGCGGATCACAACTTTGAAAGGACGATCCTTTTTCGCAATTTCCGTAGCATATTGAAGTTTTTGTGTAATACAGAAGGCTTCAATTTTGTCATAATCTGCTCTATTTTCAGCTTGGAATTTGATAAAGTCATTTGTGTGTTTAATTATGGGTGGTTTCTGGCATGTAGCAGCAAGCGTGCGGCTGAAATGGTACTTGTTTTCAATGTCATAGACATAGATAGGTGGTGGTTTGACTGCAATGAGAACCGGCGGAGTGTTGTCATTATTATCCGTTAAAGGATCAAACTGATTAGCTGTAGATAAAGGCTGATTATGATTTGAATAGGCAGTGCCTTTAGCAGTCTTCCTTGGGGTGACAAAACCATCATGTTCCATATCACTAGCAGCATTCTCCGACATGATGTCAGTTTCCAAATCACTACTTTGAAGCGATGGATATTCCTTTTCAGAGTTAATATCTGGTACTGCTTGTTTATTTGTATTAGTGTTTAGCTGTTCATTGGCATTGAGTCTTTGATTGGCATGTTTCTTATTGTGTTTTGGTGATTTTTTGGAGGTAGCATATTTCCTCATGAATTGCATACGATCGGTACCCCGTTGATACGTGTCAGATAGTGAACGCACTCGCTTTCTTTGAGATTGAATTTTTAATCTTTCAACTTTATTTGTGACATTAGTTACAATGGTGGGGAGCATCCATTTGGAGATCCTACTATGTCTTGAGCATCATCCATGTTCCGAAGTATGAAGCCACCGCCACGGCTTGACCCGGGCAATGTACTTCTTGAAGAGTTTCAGAGAGCTATTACCTCTCTCTTTCAAATTACTATATTATTAGCTGCTTTACGACGCCCGCAAATTGCCGGCAATGAACGCAAGCACTTCCCGTCAATCGATTTGCACCGTGCTAGGGCTGGAGCGTAAGTACACAAGCATCCGTGCGCCTCGAAGTCCTATTACTTTCTGAATATACAAGGTTCTAGTTGGTTGAGAAATATTAAATCATTTGAATGCAGTTGTGTTCGAGGACAGTTGTAAGCAGCAATGTATATCAGTGATTGCCTTGTGTTCGAATTTTAATGCTGGTTGATTCTGTGGTTTGAAGTGTTACGGTGTCGTAAGGTAGGTGAGATTTTATTAGAACGACTGTACCCTCTTTGTATCTAGGTCGGTCTGTACGTAATATCTGGTAATTTCTGATTTTCAGTTTATGAAATTGCTTTAGGATTGTGCTCGGTTAGCAAGTTTTTAATATACGGTAGGTTATTTGTGTAAAAACCCATTTACGTTCTATGACATTCGTATAGTACGATGAAGATTTTGTTTAATTCGTGCCAACATCAATAATTTCAACGAAAACTTGAGCAAGTGTTGTGATCTTGGTTACTGAGTCGGTGGTAGTTCGATATTGTATAAGATTCTCTTGATCTTTTCTAATATTAGCCGAAAATTGAGACCTTTGAAGAGCTGCACAGTTTCTTCAAGTAGAGCTCCCAAGCTTTTGTATGTGCCTTGTGATGAGGGTTCTGAATTTATTGGTAACGAGGAAGCTGTGTTATTTCCTGAAACTGCTTTTTGTTCATTTTTGTTTGTAATATTATTATTGTTATTTTATTGCATTTTGTGACTTTGTAATTCCCTGTGACGTGTTCAAAAGTTATCAAAAATTTGGTGCCCTCATAATATATTATTTTTATTGACGTTAAATATAAATTATATACATATTACATAATATTAAAATTAGAGAAAAACTACAAAGAATTACTATGCAAACAAAAAAAAAGTGGAACAGTCCTTCCTTCTATTCTTTTTCTAGCCTCCAAGTATGGTTTTCACATCAGAATGTCCAAATTACAACAATTTCGAGCAAATTATAACAATTTTGGCCACCAGGTGTGACTCCAGATGGTCAAATCTAATGACTGGTGGCCATGGTGCGCCAATTTTGCATTTTTTTTATTCACTGCATGTGACCAAATAGTTGATTTAAAGTTACCAATATTGTTTGCTGATTTGTTGGTGTGCTTGTTGTTGGCGTTTTCCGTCTTTTTTGCTTTTGTAATTTCATTTGACTTTTTCTGATTTGAAGAGTTCAGACCCTCTATAATTATCTGGGTGATCTCCACAGTTAGCACATGCAGCTATTCGAGGTTTCGTTTGACAGTCTTTTGGAAGGTGCAGTTCAACCCACTTTAAACATCGTAGTTTTGACCAACATGTTTGCGGAGAGTGCCCCAGTCCTTGGCATTTATAACACTGTAGAAATTCTGTTGGCCTGTAATTTTTCAATTGATAGTCGATAGCTCAGTAAGTATTGCAATTCAAAAGTTTCTGAGTGTCAACGCTTTTAGGCAAAGTGGCTAGAAATTAAAAAAAAAATAACTCTCTTCAGTTTCTTTATCACGCCCGGACATTTGAATGATCTCAGTGGCGGTAAACCCAAGATCTATAAAGTCTTGCTTAATGTCGGATGGAAGCGTGTCCGCAGGTAGTTTTCGCATTACGACTTTGATAGTGACATTCTATTTTAGGTATTTCAATGGCATTCTGCACTCCTTGCACTGGAAAACATTTTGAGTAGGACAGTACAGGTTTGAATGTCCTGTTACGATGTACATGCTAATTTGTTAGTTGTCCCTCTAGGTAATCATTAATTCATGTCCTACACACATTTCAAATCAAGCAATTTTAAGGAAAATATTTTCAAACGTTGGATGAAGATAATAATAACATTTTAATGATTCATGACAATACTATCATTACAAACCACATATCACCCAGTCTAAGAGTAAATAGCACAAAGGTATTTAATAATGATAGTCCCGACCGTAGCAGCAAAGCATTAACGGGCCGATGTTGGCATACACTGGGCTAATAATGCGGCTACTGATCATGGATCTACATTGGTGTTACAATATTTCGACATTTAAAGCTATTCCTGAAACATGAGAAACGCGTTTCTCTTCATTCAGATTGTCTATGTAATGGAGGAATGTCTTGTACAAAAATAAAATGCATAAAGCTTCTGCATGTATCCTGCTTAATGTCGTTCTGTAATGAAGACTGTCACATTCCATGTCCGAGTTAATGAAATGCATAATTTACAGATCATTCTTCATGGATAGATCCGTGAAAGAGTGGATAAGACAATGGACATCAAATCATCAAATTGCAGGTTCGAATCCGGTCGCAGACAAGTGAGAAAATTTTCAGCTATAAATGAAGAGGAGTAAATAAAACGAGTAACAGAATAAATACAGCATATAAACAAGATCACATTAGAAAAAAACTGCGGTAAAATTATACGTAATTCCGTTTATTAAAACAGCAAATCCCTCGCAGTGATCAATATAGTTACCTATAGGAACATCAGCAAAGAGTTTTGGTTTTCGATATTGGAGAACAACATGGTTCGAAATCGCAAATTGTCCGTTACTAATATCGGCCGATACTGATGCGCTCCTGGGGCATAGTTCCATATCCAACATATAAAGATACTTGTAAAAAATTAAAACTCATTTTATTAATATTATAAATGAAGTAAATACTTTATATTTTAATAATAAGCTATTACTAATGCTTTATATTATGTTAAGTGTGTGTATGTGAAGCAAACCTTTATAACATTATAGGTTAAAGCAATGATTAAATAATTTAGATTTTAGTGGCGTCCTTGTTCATGGAAATTAAACATATAAAACCAATTTTAAATTCCTGAGAATGTCAGGATACTATTTATTTATTTCATGTCAGTTACTTAATTTCTGTTATTGTCTATGTATTTCTCATAAATGTTTTAATTTCTCACTTTCTCCTTAATCATCCATTCTTGTTATCCCATTTTATCCATTTTTCTTTTAAAATCCCTCTTATCTATAGTGTGGCCTCTGTCGTTTCTACTATTCATTACAGATTATTTGGTCTTTCCGTTCTTTAAATATACAATCTGATTCTCTGCACCAATTTGTTTTGTTTCTTTTCTTTACTTTCTACTGTATCTCATTATGTTTTCATCTTTAGAGAAACGAACGTAAATTCTTCTCCCTTTCTGTCTCTAGAACCCATTCTGTTTCCTCTCTTACATAATAACAAAAGTAGTGCAATCATCTGCAGACGTAGAACCATCTCACTTCCCTCCTCTTCATCTCCGATCGAAAGTTTAAATGAAACAGTCTTAGTTGCAAAATTAACAGTCAGAAAACAGGAAGTGTCATTTCCTTTAGCGGTGACATAAATGGTAGCTCAAGGAAACATGGTATGCAGAAACGATGAACGGAATGGCAAATACGCCCACGTTCTAGTTTAGTGAAAACAAATGAAACTCACAGTGCGTTGTAAGTATATAAGTATAGGCATATCTCTTCTAATTTTTGTCATTTCTCCATTACAAATTTATTAATAATGAAATATGGTTAAAGGATAGTTATTTTTTAAGAATACAAATATGGCCCCAGAATATGCTGAAAAGATCGATGTTGCTCTGATAATCTTTTACTAAGTCAAACTGCAGTAGAAGTGTGGGTTAGAGTCCAGAGTCCGCACATCTTGATAACATCATTTTATGAAGAATGGTATCTTATCTGAATTAGGAGTATTAAATAAATAAACAACGTTTATTATTTATTACTATACTTACATCGTTATTACAGTTCCGTCTACGAATGTGAAAGATGACTCTACAACGTATCTCATAGGTTGCGTGCGTTTTGCGACAGTGCATTTTGCATCCCGAAATACAGGCGACCGTTCGTTTTGCTGCCCTGAATTCTGACAGGATGCTGAGTGAACCTCAGAGCGCCAGGCAAGGACACACTGCGAAAAACGTCTCCAGCATTCTGACCATCATTTAGGCCCGATTTAAGCGCTTTGGCTACTGCTTTAGCCACGGCAACTCCCAGTTTATTTTGGAAAGCAACGGTGTTCATTACATTTTTAATATGGCACATACATACATACATACATGTAGTAAATTAACTTCGTACATAATTTAATATAAAACCATATGAATGTCACGCACATACACGAATTAGTGCCGAGCGATAGGTAGCAAGCGAAGGCGGGTTAGATAAGGTCAGGTTAGATTCTCCTCTTCTTCATTATATCTGTGATTTTGCCTCCTTATTTAGTATTTTCTGCTTTAATTGCTTGTTCTACATGTGTGTACTGCATGTGGAAATTCTATATACTATTGCCTCCTTCCAGCGAGTTTTTGAAAGCTGGTTCGCGGAATGGAAAGTGTCACCTTAGGTTAGCTTTGCGGAACCTCAGACTTCCAAGGGACCGAGCGATGTTGCTGATGCAGTGACCCATTTTCGCTTGGTCACAACATATCTTATCCTCTCCCCTCCTTTTTGTGTGTATTCTTTATCTTTTTGTTCGTTCTTTGTCGGCGATATTTTTCGTCTTCGGCTTTCTTCAACGGGTTTTATTTGTCCAGATGACAATGAAGCTTAGCCATATATTTTTTTCTTTCATTGTTGTGTAGGCGGGGTTTTATCTTTACTACTTCTTCATTTTATTACTTAATATTTCTTTGCATATTTTATTTCATTATTTTCTCCAACAATTTTTCTTTCGTTTAAAATCGTCAAAAACAAATTTAAAAATCTGATTGTTTGATTTATTTTTGCTGAAATGTTGGTGGTAAGCCACATACCCCTTTACGATCTTCCTTCTGTTTAAATTCTCGTGTCTCATTGGCTGAGGCCAGTCAGGAGTTCGATCATGGCTGCCCATGTTGAATAGCTGTACAGGAAGCTAGCTGCTTTTGAAATTGCTAATATGTCATATAATAATGTTAATGCAGCCTGTTATCTATACAAATATAAATGTAAATGTAACCTCTTCACAAGGGAATAATTTGTAGTATCAGTTCCTGCATTCCAAAGAAGTGATGCGGAGATATCTTCATCGGCAGTAGACTGTCTTCAGTTTCAATATTGTCCCCATCTATAGAGAAGTGACCTTGAATCATCTTTTGGCGCTTTGTGTGTGTGAAGTGGTTTTCAAGTATATATGAGGCGTGCAGTGGTTTTCTTTCATTTTTTAAATAAATATAAATATATATCATTTGTGTGCTAAGCCCATTTCATCTGTGTGTGAAAGTGATTTAGTGAAATTTTCAGCAAGTCAGTGGTTGGTGGCTAGTGGAAGTATGTGTGAAGTGTTCATGTCAGCCTAAATTGGTAGGTGCCGGTGTCGATTTTCAGTCATGTAATGTATGCTTAATGTCTTAAAATTCTTCTTTCTCTCCCAGAAATTCAAGTCTGTTTCACTTACGTTCAGATAACTAAATTTCAGTACGTTAGATTTTGGTTCGTATATGTTGGAATATTTTACCTTGCACTATAGTTGATGCTACTTTTCAGAATGCACGTTGTTTTTCCATTCAGCATTTTTGTTTGCTCTTTTCGGAAACTGGTGTGTTTTAAAATGCACGAAATTTCTACAGCATGTCCGTTTTTGTCAGACGTAAGATTTCACGATTCTCAAAGTTTTATTTCGGTAAACAGCAAAGTTCAAAGCTTTCTCATTGCGTTAGCAGCCGTAAGCCATTTTTGTTCATAGAAATTCGTGTTGTGAATTAATATCTAACCCAACCATAGTATAGCAAGATTGTATTATCAGAACGGAGGTTAGGTTGTATGAAGTTTGAAAAATGGAAATTACATACGAAATGTTTTAGCAACGTTTTGAAAATATCGAACTAAATTGCTGCCCAGTAGCTACATTGTAAATAAAAATCTTCTCATGGAAAGGAATGTTAGAAATTGTGGAAATTTTGTTTTAACTGGGCTAAAGTGCAGAATATCTCCCACGTTTTGGAAGGTAAAAGTAACCTAATCTTTTTTTTAAAAAAATATGTGAAATCTTGTCTCTGTTCTTAGGCAGATCTTTTTTTTCTGTAAATATTAATTTACCTTTTCGTCATGTGAAATTAAGAGCATCTTCAATGCTCATTTTTATGTTCAAGAGATTCTCTTCGAAAACTTTTTTTTTTCTTTTTCAAGAAAATTCAGTAATCAGTCTTTTTGCCTTGCGTTTGTCATTTTTAAGTAACACTGAATACACAGTTAAGATGTAATATCAAGTATCACTAATGAACTAAACTGTTCAAAACATCGTCGACTCCAAAATAATTAGATAGGTCGCAAAACGCACGATTTATTTTCCAGGAGTCGTAAAGCGCACGATATTCGGTAGGGTCGCAAATTGCAAATGCTCATCTCATAGTAGGGTAAATTTTCGAAAAAAAATGTTAATTTGAGGTTTGAAGAAGAGCCGGTTTTTAAAACATCAGATTTTTATTTTCCTCTTACTTCCATAAATCTTATTATAAACGGAATAACTACGATGCCTGTTCTTGGAGAAGATAATTTTTCGTGGTTTCAAACATTGATTTCACGTTTCACGGAGCTGACAAATTTAACCATGGAGCTGATAAATATTGCCCATGGAGTTGACAGAAACATGTTTCATAGAGATGTGTCTTTATTTGCTACTATGTTCATGAAATATGTCTTCAATTTTCCTCGAATAACAAAAGAAAATGACAATATACAAGCGTATATTGTTTCTCTAAAGCGAAAAGAAATTCCTATGTGTCATGGAGCTGACAGGAACTGAAATAAAGAGAAGAAAAGAGAAGAGAATAGAATAGAAGAGAAGAGAAGAGAAGAGAAGAGAAGAGAAGAGAAGAGAAGAGAAGAGAAGAGAAGAGAAGAGAAGAGAAGAGAAGAGAAGAGAAAAGAAGAGAAGAAAAAAAAACAAATGAGCAACTTGCAACACGATCCACTAAAGTTTCACTATTCCCGAGAAAATGGTTGTCCTTCTATTTTAGGATTTATTTTTTTGTCAATACTTTTCAAGTTTATAAAGTAAATGCTCTTTCCTGGTGCGAGTGAAAGATTTGAGGGACAAGGTTAGGACATGAACGTTAATAGAAACTAGTAAACAAGTACGTAAACAAGTTCGGGCTGCGATTCTACTTACAATCGCAAAGGCTGCAGTCCATTGACATTTTTAAAACGCACAAGCAAGGTTACTCACGAAACTTTCCCCTTATGTCGAATAATGTTTATGCCAAGTTTGGTGCTGGTAGTCTAACAATATGGAGGTGTATTGAATTTTTAAAATGGTTGACAACAATAAATGCGCCTGAACGTGACAGTTAAAGTGGCTCTGAGCTAGTCAAACTAAGAGCTCTCCAACTATATAACAACAATGTATCTACATCTTGTGGTTCCCAAGATATATTTTTGGACACTGACAATAAGGTACTTGTAGACGGATACACCCACATTAGTTTTCATTTGTATCGCATAATGTTTACGTCAACTTTGGTGCAAATAGGTATATAAGCATTTTGAACAATTTATTTTGATACAAATACGTTGGCAAAACTGAACCATTGCACCAATCAAAACTGTTTCGGAGGTTCTAAGATAGTTTAGTCACTAGTTTTTTCAAGACCATCTCAAGCACCTATCTACATTTTTAGTCCAAACAACAGGGAGTTGGTTGAAAATGGCCTTACCTGAAAAAAGTACAGAAGTTTTGAAACTTTGCAGTTTAACACAGATTTATGTCCTGAGTAATATACCAAATTTGGGACGTCGAGGCGTTGCCGCTCGCTACACCATATTGAGAAAAAATGGCGCTATTTTTTAAAAAAAAATATCTCGCTTGAAAGGCATTGTAGAGCAAACCGTGTTATTACAAAAACTAATCTCGATACAATTCTCTATTCGAGAAGGGCGTAAGTCATAGTGCTGTTACCGCTCATAAAATTCGCTTAATATTTATCTTAAAAATTCTCTACAAGAAAGGTTATTTTCGTTTTTCTTCTAGGATGCACCATTTAGGCGCTAGAGCTTCTTGTACTTCTGAAAATTTTTCCTACGTTGTTTTGTAACACCAAAGGTCAAGCAACAGGGAGCTAAAAATGGTCTTAGCTGGATGGAAAAATTATGGGAGTTTTGAAATTGGGCAATATAACTCAGTTCTACTATTGATTTTCCATAAGATATTCGTCGCAAAGAATCAAAGGATTTATAACACCACCTTCAATTTGAACTTGCTCCATTTCTCTTACCACTGTTTCACGAAGGAGGAATACGTAAAGGCACAAAGTGTTCGTGCCACTTCCAAATGTTACGAATTTTTGTAGCACTATTTATGTTATGGATGATGGATTTCTGTTGCGCAGAATGGTATGGCATCTTAATGAATCTTACGAAACACTTTGCACGAACTACATACAGTATGTAGAAAGATACTACCGTTCAAACTCAGTAATTATATTCGACGGGTACCCAGCTGATAAAACAAAGAAAAACGCGAAAAGTTCTGAGTGACTTCTGCTACCACGAAAGCAACCTTCTGCAGATATATTTTTCGACGAGTGAAAACGACTTTCAAACAGACTAGATTTTTAGCTAACGAAAGAACTATGAATCGCCTTATTTCAACACTCAAAGGAAAGGTTCGAGGAATTAAGCTACACTGTTCACCAGGCAACTGAAGATGCTGCTACATTGATCGTAAGCACATTGATCAGTATATCCTCATCATTTAAGTCAGTTCTCACAGTAGAAGAAGACATAGATTTGCTTGTTATCTTAATAGTACTGGGAAAAGGTCATCCAAATGTTCATTTCGTAAATTCACGGAAAGGAAAACCGAAGGAAAAGTTTACTAAGAAAGTTTGCACATTGAACCAATAGTGGCAGATAATATATTGTTTTTACATGCATTTAGTGGTTGTGACACGACGAGTGCAGCCTTCGGCCAAGGGATGAACAAGTTTCCGAAGATGCTTGAAACTTCCTAAGATTTACATCAGCTTGTAACAATTTTTAAGGAGGAAAGTGTAGATTCTGATACCATTGCTACCTCAGGAGAAAATTCGTAGTTAAAATGTATGGAGCTCCTGAAAACCTTACATCTTTGAGTCTCCGTCCAGCTTCATCGGTCGGAGCATGGACATTTAGTAATACCATGTTGCGCCATCGAGTATGTATCGTTATATAGGATAATAGCCTTTCGTTCATTAACACTATTTTCTGAACCGCCGGAAGAGTACTGTTCTAATGAGGAATTCAGTTTCAAAATGGTGTGACTGAGTTACCCCGTCCTGCCGAATGCTGTCTTGCCCTCCCACTGGACTTCTTGCATCGCTGGTATGCCCATTCTGTTCTTCTTAGTCTCGAGTACTATCGTCTGAAGAGCGCCCGCTTTGTATAAAGTTTGTAAGTTCCATGTTCCTGCATTAATATCTTTCATAATTCTGTTCTTGGAGCTCCCTGAAACAGTCCCCGTCTGGAGATCCGAATGAGAAACTAGTTTACCTCCGGAATATTTTACCACAGGAGAACCCATAGAACTATTTCTTGATATTGTTTAGCGATGTAGAGTTGTCAGCTCTAAGACCTCACAGTAAAGATAAATGTCAAAAATGTCGTTTTCTATGTCTGAGACTTGTCGATGTCATTCATCTTTAGGCTCAGGATGGTTCCCTTCATCATGATATTTTTTGATCGGAGTTATCTACCCTTAGCCTTTCCAGATCCCTCTACTAACTACAAGGGAGAAGTACTGGTTTTGATACGTTTCTGAATAAGTCTGGTACCAACCATATCAAGTCGGCATTTCCATATTACCACCTAGGGAGGCGCCTGGTGGAAAAGCAGAAACTCTCGAAAACAAGATTATGAATTAATTACTTTTGAAAATTTGCCTTTTCTTCTATAAAATCAGGTATACACACGAATATATTTTTCACTCTATTGTATCACTCATCGTCCATGTCGACATCCATATAGTTACAACATCTGATGTCTCTGTAGACTGTGCAAGCATTTGTACACATTATTATCTGTCACTTGCACACACTTTGAAGAGTAACACATTGAACTATGATACAACCACATTTGACAAATTTGAATAAGCAACTGGCCTCTGGTGTTTGGCTTCATTGGTGTCAAAACTTTGGTGACGCAATTTCCATCCCCAAATACGTACCGCAAGTATGGATTATTGGACCGTTATGGGTGTTTGAGATTTTAAAATTTATTTAATTTCAAGTAGGTATTTCATCTGAAACTTTAAAAGTTAATAAAATACGACGGTTAGACAGGATGTGAACGATATATATTCAATAAAATTTTATTAAAAATGATGTTCAAGAGGAAACCATCCAATGCATTATTTTATCCCGTTCGCGCGGAGACCATATTGAAAATCCACCATATTGTGTTGTGCCTCGTACCTCGTACATTATTTTCTTGCTTTACATAGAACAATTTACTATTGAAAATAATAAACGAGTAACAAAACATAATCATGTGTCGTTTCAAAGAAGTTGGATTTCAAAACACCAGTTGCTTGTGTACGCGTGGCGGCCATATTGAAAAATCGTCATAGCGACTCTACGCACGCTCGGAGACATGTAGACTTTTCACCACAGTTTTTTCAAACCAATTTTACATAAGAATCCATTAACAGAAATTATACTGCAATTAATTTAGGTTCAACGACAATTGCCTAGTCAATTAATAAATACTGAAAAAGTAGATTTCATCCAATATCCCATTTCGGGCGCCATATGTAAAATATGGCGGAACGAGCTGCAACGCAACAATGTCGCGAATTTGGTGTGTTACTCAGTACCTGAAATGGTATTAAACTTGAAACTTCTGTATTTTTTCCAATTATGTTAATTTTCAGCTCCCTGTTGCTTGACCTTTGCTGTTACAAAACAATGTAGGGAAAAACTGTTGAACTACAAGTAGCTCTAGCGCTTAAACGGTGCATCCTAGAAGAAAAACGGAAATAACGCTTCTTGTGGGGAATATTTTAGATTGGTTTTTGTGATAACACATTTTGCTCTAAAATGCTTAGGTACCTAACACATAAATCTAACCGAAATATATTTTACAGTGTAGAAGTTGTTCTACAATGACTAAGTCACCCATTCATCTATGGAACAGTGAGTCATTCCGATTCAAAATACTGCTTTCCTTAAATATTCCATTAGACTATCATCAAGTTCGCGCTACGTATTTGATAGAGGTCTACTTGCTTATGTTTTGTATGTCAATAGGAAATAAAAAATCTGAAAAATTATAACATGGTACTAAATCTCAGAAATAAAGTAACCTATGATAACCTAGCATGAAGGACCAGAATATACTGTAGGTTTGTAAATGTTATAAACTTTAAATGATTACAAAATTTTTATATTTTTGTTTAGTCCTTCAGACAATTTTTTAAATCCCTTTTCGTCCTTATTTTTCAACATTACTGTAAGCATTGTAAGGTTTAGTTTGTATGGACCATTCATAGTAACTTTGACTTCGGCTCGTCACGATTATAAATACGATGCTAGTTAAAATTTACATCCATTCCCCAGCCGGCATTCAAACGCGGTACCTTCGAGTCTTTGGATTAGCACCCAAACGCACATGGCTACCAGGTCCGCATTTTCAACATTCCTCTTCTTCAGCTTTACCGTTTGCTAATCCTATTTGCACAACATTCAACATATATTCAACTTTCAAGGAATCAACAGAATTGAAGTAGCACGATATTACCAAATTTAGTGCAACAACAACTTTGAACTAGGAGGTTTTGGTTTTACAATATTCAGGGTCGGTTCTCGCAAAAATGAAGTAATTTTGTGCTCTAATTTATAAAGTTTTCCGATTAAATTTTATGTGTATAACTTACCAATTATACAGTTACTCACAATTTGTACATATGATTTATGAGCAGTTAAATAACGGAAACATTACAATAAACAGCAATACGCTAGGTAATTTCCTAATATGCAGTTACAACAAGAATAGGGATTCATTTACAAATGTTTCTTTACTCACAAACTTTATTGGAAGTGAAGAGAAAACATACATTGTAAGAAAAACTTTGTTCTTTGATGTCACACTTCTGTTTGTACACTTGCAATAATAACAGAAAACAGACATAAAAAATGGCAAAATTGGGCAATAACCGGAAGCATATTCCTTGGCTTTAATTACAGCTTGATATCTTCTGTGAATAGAACTGACTAGTTTCTTGCATGTGTCTGCACTGATTCTCTGCCACTCTAAAGCTACGGCCCGGTCTTTCAATTGTGTTGCAATGGACACGTTTCTTTAAAAGTGGCCATAAATGCTCAATGGGATTCAGATCCGGACTTTGAGCAGGTTTTTTCAACTGTTTTGGAATGTTACAAATAAACCACTCTATGTTGATCTGAGTAGTATGTTTACTGTCGTTATCCTGTTGAAATGTGAACACAGGCGACAATCCCATTTTCTGGACACTGTTTCACGTTATTTTTCATGTTGGTCCATGATACCATCAACGACATGCATTTTCTAACTCCCTTAGCCGACATAGAGCCCCAGATCATGATGGCGCAACCAACATGTTTGATCGTAGGTGTTGTATTGGCAATATTATCTTGCGTATTTGCCTTTCTGCACACTCTGGTGACACCGTCTGACCGATATATGTTTATTTTGGTTTCATCGGACCAACTGGCATTGTCCCAAAACTCCTGATAATGCTCTTTCGCAAATCTGATTTTCTAGATGCTGTTCTTTATGCCTTTTTCTTGCTATTCTGCCATGAAATCCATGTTTATGCAAAACTCATCAAATGGTCTCGTTGCACATTGGCTTCCTTGTTGCTTCTTCTATTACTGGACGTAGTTTTGGCACACTTAACCTAAGGCTTCTTCTAATATTGTGAATCACTAGATGTTCTTCTCTAGCATTTAGTTTCCGTTCTTTTGTCTTTCGTGGCACATTTTTCGTTGAACCACTGTATCTAAATTCGTTAATTACTTCACTGTGGAGAGCTTTTTGTTCACTAAATGGTCAATATTTCTAATGCAAAATCCCTTTAAGGCCAGATTGACTAATGTCTCTTTCTTTTCCCCATCTTGGCTCCAACAAATGGAAGGAATGAGGAAACACGATAATACTGAGGCTCTGGTACGGTAGGTGTTATCTGTGTCCTCGCGTTATCTGATTGTTGGGCAGAGATACGCCTGAGCGAGTGCAGTGTACGAACAAGAAAGTAGCATGAAATTGGCACGTTTTGACTATTTCTATCTGTTTCATCTTTTGTTTTTTTAATGAAATCGATTTTAATGCGCCTCGGCACTCTCTCACATACTTACGTTTATCACGTACGAAGCATACTAACAACATATTCCATACTATGTGGTAAATTAAGTTTTCCATTACATTTGTAATAGCAACATTGTGAGTAACTGTATTTTTGACAAGACTGCATTTTTTTTATTTATGAATATAAAGTTTCATTAATTTTGCATCATTTCTCGTATTAATAACTTTTAAAATATGATGCAATATAGATAACTGTCTGCTGTGTGCATTTAACTTGAAAATCTTTTAACACATCTTTAGTTCTTACAAATATCTAACTTTGTGCTGGCTATCTCGTTATTTAACGTCCAGTAACTTCCTGGCTGACTCTTCGCTCGAAGGGTTTTATGCTTCGTGCAGGGCTACCGGAAGTTGGCTTTCTCTACTCTCTGTGGGGTGTCAACTCTCCCGCCACTCACCAACTTCCGCTTGTGCTAATGGCGAACTAGAATCCCTTTCCCCCCTCCTACTCTTAGATACTACCGTCCAAGTTTCATAACTGGTACTTAGGCTGAATATACAAGACGATTAGATAAACGTCAACAACCACTATCACCCCTCTCCCCTTAATGAAGTTGCGAGCACGAGAAACATTCATAAGGTGGAATATGATTAAGATTGCATATTTCTGGTCAGCCTCCCTCGCCTCGCCCTATGGGAGTGGATATAAATTGTATGATGGGAGGAAAAGGCTAGACGTAATGAGAACTCACTCAGCGGGGATAGTAAAACTATTAAATAAAACAAGTCCAGTCTTTGATACCAATGTCTTCGCTGAGTATCGGTCTCTACAACGAGATACTGTTTCTTTTTATGTAGTCTCTAAAACAGGAGAAAAACAGAGAAATTAACTAGGTAATAAGCTATTCGTTATCCGTATTGCACACAGGAACATCCATGTTTTGTAAAACAGATAAATAAACATGTTTGTATAAGTGCATGTTATAAGTTAAAATTAGATTTCCACCTAGCAGTATTTTCTAAACTGCATATTGAATATATTTCGAAGAAAAACAGTTGAACATATATCTAGCGTGCGCGGGAAAAACAGTAGACTATAAGTCAGAAATTAACCAAAGTGGGATAAGTTAAAAGTTGGCATCTCTATATGATGCCCCACCTTCAGTTAACTAAGTATAAGTCAATTCTAAACGTGAGTTTCGGGACGGGCGTAAGCCATAGTGCTGTTACCCCCCCATACAATTAATTTTATCTTATCTTAAACGTCAGTTCAATAATCGCTTCTTTCTACTTTTAGAATAAGTGGTATCTTATACCTGGCAGGGAAGGAAAAAAACTCGTCTCCTGAACAACTGTGTTTTCTGACTTATACTGTTTTTCCCGCGCACGCTAGATATTATGTTCTCCAACATTTTACTGCCCTCAGTAGATGTAATTTTCAAGAACACGAATAATATATATTAAAAAAAAAGAACATTTCAATCCCTATAATATTTCAATGCTTGATTATCAGTTTAAAACAAAATCAAACCAAATTCCTGTGTTTGAAGACCCATGTTTCATTCTTATTTTCAAACTTTAGTTTTTCTTCAACGTAGAACCATGTCGATATTACACATTTCATATCTTATACAGAGAGTAGCTTTGGCAGTTTTTCCAAACGTTTCCGCGCACCCACAGTTACCTAGTATGAGTAAATTTTGGTGTATTTTCGGTACATTTCTCTTAATTTATTCTGGAAACCACTTTCGAGAGCTTTAATATACTGTGATAGTGAACAGAAAGGTTATAGAATGCGTCGTAATGGGTACTGAAAGTGTAAAAGATAGTGAAAAGTACTAAAATGTTTAGACAGTGCACTAAATGTGTACCTGTATGTGGAAAACTGTGTTGACAACGTACTTGGTAGATAATCACTTTCTGGTTACTTTTCGCGTGGAATTACTATAAACATAACCAATACAGTTACGCTATCCTATAAAGAGAAACGCGATAACGTGTAGTAAGACGTGCCTGGAATATAATAGTCCCCAATCAGCAGCAATGACTTGTCTCCAACGCTCGTAGATCCCGTGGTGGTAGAACTCAGCAGAACGAGATACAAAGAAGTCATCCAGTGCATGTATCACCCCTTCGAGATTTTTCTGGCATACAATGAGTAGTAGCGGAATTCGTTATAGCACAAATAAATGTCACTGTTTTGAAATTGAGCATACCACTAACCAAAATAATTCAGCTTTCTGATAGGTATTAATATAGTAAATCGTAAAAGTTTGTTCTATTTTCGTATTTTATCATCCTGGATGAAAATATTTGCATTGTTGAAAGGACGATAAATATGAAGTACAGGATACAAGATTCTTGATTAAAGCTACTTAAAATATCGCTTAAAGATCTTATAAGCTTGCCTCTAAATCTAATTCAAGGATAGGGAAGGTCGACCAGAGCTCGTTTAGATACCATCCCTGATATAAAACAGGAATACACTGAGAAACCTAATAAAGAACGACCGGCAGGAGAGCGTAAACGTAAGAAAACAATTTCTTACAATTCTGCTTCCAATACTTATCGAGATTTTTTTTATTTATTCGGGGTGTTACGTGCTTGAATCTTTACACTTATCATTATTTCTCAAGTGTGGAAGGTTTTTAATTGACTTAGCTTACCCAAAGATCATAGTTACATGTGGCTACTGGGTAGCTCAAAGCAAACATGTTTTTCTCACCATTACTGCCCTAAAGTCCGCAACCTTTCCCAGAAGACCACAGAGAAATATTTAAGAACTATTGTTAGCACACGTCTAAAATGTCTATAATCAATTATCTACATATAACATCATAACTGTACTCACCTTCTTGGTTTCCGCTGATTGGAATTAAATTTCCGTCTTCTCGCCTCCAAACAATGCTAGGCGTTGGAGATCCTGTTGCTTTACATATCAAGGTCACATTGCTACCTTCTCTCACAACCATATCTGTACTTGTTGGATGATCCAGAATGTCCGGAGGAACTGGAATACAAAGGGAAAATATTTGTTTCAAAATACGATTACCCAAATAATTTTTAAACAAAACAAACCTAATGAAAGCTCAAGCATTTAAAACAAATTCTGGTATGTTACTGTTTGTTCTTGTTGCCAAACATACGACTCCTTTATCAATATATGTCATATAAAGGTAACAACAATGAATCTAATTTGCAGAGAACGTATAGTTTTTCATTGTTAACAATAATCTGAATATCAAAAGAAGGATTTTTATTTATGTAGACAATGGAGGGCCAGTAGTTTTTTCGATAATGTTTCGGCGTCAATGCAACGTCTTCTAGCACTGGTTAGTTCAATATTTATGATTCAAGTAGTTTTAAGTAGCCTGATTCCTCTAACTTGGAATCACGATGCAGGGTCAATGTCAATAAATCAAGGCGTATCCAATGGGTATCAAATCTGCATCTGGGCGAAATTGAATCCTTGCCTTCCGATAAACTTTTAAACGCTCTAGCGCCTAATCCACGGGAAAGCTGATAGCAAAATGTTTAAGCAGTGTTTGTTTCTAGATCTTAGTTCGATATGAACATTTGAGAAAGTTATTAGAGATACGCCTTTGATCAGAGTCGCCATGGCTCAGACAGTAGCGTGTCTGACTATGAATCGAGCGGTCTGTGTTCAAATTCCTGCCAGAACGCTGGAGACGTTTCTTCAGTGCTCTCATGCCTGGCGCTCTGAAGTGCAATCAACCTCCTATCAAATTGAGTACCAGAGTGTCGTTGGTATTCCTGGGCACCTTAAGAGGTAAAGGCGCGACCTACACTTCAGTTCGTAGCGTAGGTTGAGAATATGTGGAGCGCTACCTACCTCTATATCCCTCATGAGCCGCCCGCGGAGGTGCGCAACGCACCTTTAGTACTTTTACACCCTTGATCAGAGTATGTTCAATTCTTGACCTCATGTCGTTTACAAAACACAGGGTTCATATCCTGCAGTGGAACCAACCGAGATTGCTACATGGGAGACGAGACTAGACAGACATCCCCATTTCATTACTTCATAATATCGTCGATCTAACGAAGGGACGAATATCTTATGCCTTGTAGGAGAGCTTATTATGTTTTCGCTTTAGTGGAAAGTATGCACAGTAAAAAAATGCCTTTGTTAATTCAACACTTTTCGGTGTCCCAGTGTGACTACCATTTTTTGTGTTAAATCAACACAACATATGGTGTTGATTTTGGTACAGGCAGCAAGAAAGAAAAGTTACGGCTACAGCGAGATTTGAACATGTGTTGCTGAGTTACAAGTTCAGCGTGGTACCGTCTTTTTTTTTTTCTAAATAAAAATATCCTTTACTTATTTTCCTGTTACATTACATTTAGTTATGCGATTGTGATCTTCATTTATGCATTTACCTTATATTTAACGTACGTTAAAATCAAACATACAAAAACAACCCTGCCCTAGGGGAAATTCAAACCCACGATCTTGGAGTCAATGGACTAGCGCACTAACCCGCTCGGCTATATGAGTGCAGCAAGATTTGAACATGAGTTGCTGAGTTAAAAGTTCAGTGTCTTGCAGTCTGGGCTAAATCGTCAGACAGAAATAAGTACATTCAAACAGTATACGCATCAATAAAAATGTTGCTGAACACCAAACACAATCAAAGTTACTCGCACGATTTACGTCATTGTTAAATCACTTTACGATTTGTCAATTAAGGATCAGAATTTTCATTCAATGAGAATATGTTCCATTTCTATGAAAGCAAGCTATCAAGATGGCGACAGGCAAACACTTGTTGTCTAATCAACACCGTGTGTTGTGTTGATTTAACACAAAAAGTGGTAGTCACGCTCGGACACCGAAAAGTGTTGAATCAACACAGGCATTTTTTACTGGGTGACGTTCCCTAGATTATTATTATTATTTTATTTTGCTACGATAGAATTATTTGAAATCGTCAGTTCATATGAATCGAAGAGTGATTTCTTCAGACAAACGAAGAAATATCTGCCACTATCACATACAGATGCTTATCAGAATAATGGAAACACCTGTAGTTGGCAACACGTCAGATGTATGGGTTGGCAGTGGTGTCGTGGCGACCGCAGCGCCGGACTGCTGGTGGTGGTGTGTTAGGTCGGTCTCCATACTACGTCAGGCGTCGTGGAACAGGAGTGTGCAGTGGCTGCAGCAGACGGAGGTAGTGTAAAATGGGAGACCTCTCAGAGTTTCAAAGAGGGCAAATTGTTGGTGCGCGGTTATGTGGAGTGAGTGTGACGGCAGTGGCTAGTGTGTTAGGTGTGTCGCCAGGGACAGTGTCGAAGGTGATGACGGCCTACACAACACACGGGAAAACCACATCGGGGAAGCGGAACAGTGGGCGGAAGAAAAGCATCAGTGACAGGGCACGCCGGGTATTAAAGCGCATTGTCACGCGGAACCCTAGTGCCACTGCGGCGCAAGTGACGGAGGAACTCAATCAGCACCTCCCCCAACCTGTTTCGACAATCACAGTCCGCCGCGAATTACATGACATGAACTTACGAGGTCGTGTTGCACGGGCCAAACCTCTCATCAGGGACCAGAACGCTTTAGCACGCCGCAAATGGTGCCGCGACCATGCAACTTGGACCGTTGACGACTGGAAACGTGTGGTATGGTCGGATGAGTCACCATTCACCCTATTCCAAACCACGGGCCGTGTTTATGTGTGGAGAACGCCCAAAGAAGCGTATGATCTGCAGTGTCTCCGCCCAACTGTGAAACATGGCGGCGGCACGGTGATGCTGTGGGCCGCAATATCATGGTTTTCATTGGTTCCTGTGGTCACATTTCACGGACGCATCACTGCCAACGATTATGTCGCAATTTTAGGAGACCACTTGCATCCTATGGTCCGGATGTTGTTCCCGGACAATGACGCCATATTCCAGGATGATAATGCACCCATTCACACAGCTGGAGTTATTGCAGCGTGGTTTGAGGAACATCTGGATGAAGTTCAACACCTCCCCTGGCCCGCCCAATCCCCAGATCTCAACATAATTGAACATCTGTGGTCCATCTTAGAAACACGACTCCGGCGACGATTTCCACCTCCATTCTCTCTCACAGAACTGGCCGATGCCCTGCACGAGGAATGGTGTAATATTCCACTTGCTACCATTCACGACCTCTATGCCTCCATCCCACGTCACATCAAGGCTGTTCTGAAGGCGAAAGGTGGCCCGACACCATATTAATCTGGTAAGTTGCACTTTCGTTCAGGTGTTTCCATTATTATGATAAGCATCTGTACAAGATAGCTATTATTGTTGCCGGCTGGGTGGGCGAGCGGTCTGTGGCGTCAGAACATCGGTTCGAAGGCCCCGGGTTCGAGTCCCAGCAGGGACATGGGTGTGGATTTTAACTGGCTGTAAATGGGCGAATCGTGACAGGCCGAAGTCCAAAGCTACTAGACTGGCCCATATAAAAATAAAGTTTTACAGTAAATATTGTTGTTACTATACTCATATTCCTTAAAGAAAAGAAGTCGGCACGGACATGTAAATTTGCCACGGGCCCGCAGGGTCCAGAGGCGGGACTTCTGGCTACTTAGGCCACTTTCGTCCTTTATTTTCTAAATCTTGTGTGAAAATATATTATAATTTATTTGATTAAAAGCACAATTTCCGAAATCGAACTTCGAACCAGGAGGCAACAACCCACCCACCCACCCACAAGCAAACATCCAGAAAACCCCACCCAGGCTAATTGATCTGTATTTTCTTTTATGTTTAATAAATAGTAATTGTATTTATTCATGAGAAATATTTAGGTGATTTCGCAAAAACTAGGCCAAAAAGTTAATAATGTTAGTATTATTGTGTAAATAATTTAGGAAAATTGAATTGGGATAGTTTTGATATAAACAGGAAGTCGGAAACAGGATTTTTTCTTCTTTTTTTTATCATGATTTGAACTTTTTATACACTTCTTCTCTTTACCTGAAAGGATGTGTAGCCCGCTGCGTGGAATCCGTGGGAAGTATGGGATGTATTGGTTTATCTATATACGATGTGCTATAAAAATATATTTGGTATTTGTCATACCATTGGAGGATTTTGAAAATGTTTTCGAAATACTCGTATGAAGTTTCCTCTTGTGATAATTTGTTTGAGCAGTTGAAACTTTCGTTATCTTTTTTATGCTTCAGAAATGGTTCTTGTCCAATAAAAATGTGTCCATCCACCGATTTAATTATATTCAAAAGGCATTGAAAGAGTTCTTCAGATGCCTGATCGATGGCACCTTGTACTTATTGAAGGTGTTGTTTGAGTGATATGGAAAGAACTGTTGACATCCATTTGAGAATATTGGTTGTGTAGATTTGTAGAAGCTCTTGAAATTTCATTTCCAACTTTTTAGTCTCTGAAATATCAGTATTTTGTGTATTTAGTAGCTTTTTCTTTAGTAAATTTATGTCCAAATTTATAGGAAGACTTTTTATTACTACACAGGGAAAGGAAGTGACAGCCTTGATTTTTTGTGGTGGAGAACCTTTTCTATCAAAAGCGATAAAAGTGGCCTCTTTTGCAAAATCTTCACTTTGAATTGTTTCGAAAAATTATTTTAATTTCTATGGAGTTGTATCCTTACTCCATTGTAATATTCGGAAGGAAAAACTACAAAATCATTTTTTGGTAATTTTTCTGAAATCAGTTTATCAAATGTAAACGGATTTGTGAGCTCAGGTTTCAGTTTTTTTTTATAATAATAACGTATTTATTGTGTGTGTTTGACTGAATCAGACTTTCTAAATGGATTTGTGTTGGAGTGGACGCATTATTTGTGATGTTTGGACTAGGTGGTATTGCTTGATATCCTTCCTTAGTGTCATTAGAGCTTTCGCTATCTAAAGCAATATTTTCGTTATCTGCCGTATAGTCTTTTTCATAGAGGAAGCATGGCCTTTCTTTTATAAATGAGTTTAATCTGATCTTTAGAGTATCTGATGAAGTTCATTTCCACTTTATATCCGAAGTCCGAATTGTCAAAGAATTTGAAGAAATCTTTCATATCTTGTTCCCTGGATAAGAAAAATCTAATTTCTAGGTTATCTTCAGTGCCTGTTGTAAGATGTGTAGCAAAATGTATCCTACTTCACAGTATTAGCCATGAAAACCTAAAGCATCTCTCATACGTAGTTTTCTAATTGTAATAACATATTTTGCTAGGGGTCCGTAAATCTGTTGCTAGAGCTTTGGTCTTTCATTGGAAAGGTCTTGGAGTCGATCCAGGCTAAGGTTTCTCAAATACACCAGTCTAAGGCAGAGAATGCCGTGAAACTAGGTCTTGGTTGATTTTCATTCTCCTGTATTTGCCTGAATGAAAGATACCTAAAAGCCATTGATAAATCACTGTTCACATGGGTAGTAGAGCAACCTTTACCTCTGAATTACTATTATTATTATTGACAGTTACCAGTATTTCGTGGAACTTTAGGTACAAATAGATTAAAGAACATTCCTTATCAGAAGAGACAGCAAAAGTGTGTACTATTATTCGATCTTAGTGTGGCAACTAAATGCAAACTGTCTGGTTTTGACATGCTTACCATACAATTAAGTATTCAATTGATAGATAATATTTAGTAGACTGCAGAACACAAAGTTAATATAAAAATATATATAAATATTATTGACCCCATAAAAATAAAATGTATTTCATTTCAAGTATTTAGGAAATCTATCTGATTCCGGCAGATACTGTTTTCATGCATCATTACAATCTATTACGGGCAGAAATTATACTGATATAACTGCTTATTAAATGTCTCCGATTTCTATTCAAATCTCTAAGGAAACAACTTAATATGCAAGGAAGTTAAATTGCTTCGTAAGGTCTAGCTAAAAGGAAAAGGATTTAGCGGAGGCGGAAATTATAATTCTGCCTAAACGGTTTTACCCCCCTCTCTCTCTTTTTATCCTAAAGCCTGAGGTCCTCTCGCAAACTGCAAAACAAGCTAGAAACAAGAGTTTTGCGTCGGGCTTTTCTGAGTTGTGAGATAGTAAGTAAGTAGGGGGGCCGCTTTCCCTCGTCGTCCCACGTTTAAAGCCTGGCCATTCGCCAAACACAAGTCTCCTCTCGCACAACGTTTGTGTCAGCAAAGGAAGGGCCTCGTAAACAGAGAGTAGTCGTAACGGGAAGGGCAACACCGAGAGATAGAAATAAAGAGAGAGAGAGAGAGAGTTTGAAAGAACGCACCCAAAGAGTAATGACATAGTGCAGACAGTGCCATCACATGGATAACGGCTTAACTTTAAAAAAATAGAGAAAAAATGTTACAACAAACAAAACACAATCTGCAGTCTTTTCTCTTGAAAGAAATTCCCATCCTTATCTTCGGAAAGGGACTATTTTCGGAGAAAGGATATCGTAAACCTTATTTTGCTGTAAAAGATTCCATAACAGATATCCATATAAAGCACGCTGAAATATTACAAAAATTGAAAATTTTTGGTTTTATGGTGTTTTTTTTAGCAACTTTAGCTCAGGCCGGGAAGAATTGCGAAAAGAATATTGGAAGAGCCTATTTTTAAAGTACTATCCCAGCATTAGATTGGTGTGACTAAGGAAAGCATTTAAATACCTCAGTGCGGTAGATGGCCACGTTATCGATCCTAATACGAAGTCAACAACTAACCAAACTATGGTTGCTTCTTCATTTTACAATTACAATTAATTATAATCGAAAGAATTGACTGGGGCTTAAAGTAACCGGGAGTAATATGCTATTTCATTTTAGAAATTGAACATTTCAATATTCGCGTCTTGGGTAAAGCATTGAAATATTTATCGCGATTATAATTTATAGTCGCTAGCGGTCGAGTGTCCTAGTCCACAGCACAAAACTATTTAGATTCAGCACAGAACTATTTAGATTTACAACTTTGTAGTCACTGTACATTAAACTGATAATCGCATAAAGGAAACAATGTATAAATAAGCCTCTTCACCGCCAACGAACATATACATTATATATCTATATTTGGTCTGAGTTTGTTGTTTTTGTTCTCAATTACAGCTGATGCGGTTCGTTAGAAAACAAAAATTTGTGTGGTGTGCCAAAGTTAATAGTTATTCAAAACCTTTATTGTATATAGAAACCATGCAGAGTCCCTAGCAGTCTGCCATCCAAACTGTACTTTTTCAGTCGCACCAAGTAAATACAGTAATAGTACCATCAAATTACGCCCTGGTATACCATATCTCTGCTATACCCTACCCCGGTCTAAGTCAGATGTGTAAAGTCCATAAATAAATTAAAAATTGTATATAGGGTCTAGATAGGACCGAAATGTGAATTAAAATAACGTCGTAAATGAAAATGAGATTCCAACAGTTTGAGTAATAGAGTTTTGTATTATTACATTATGTTATCCAAATCATTACCTATTTGGTCTAGATACAATCCTAAAGTGAGGATCGAATTACTCTCATGAAACATACAAGTCTGTAGCTTTCAGTGTATCATACCTACTATACATATCTATGAAGAGATTACATAAAACATTGTAATAAATAGCCGGTTGATGGTACGTTTGTATCTTATCTTAATTTGAATAGGAATGATCGATTAGCAAACCTAGCTGATCTCGAATCGTGGTCAGTGACATACCGAATGCATATTAGAATTGTAATCAAATGTTTTGGGATCTATTTCTATCGAAGGATCTACTGAAGAAGTTTGTTGATTTTCCTCTGCCACTGAAGATAAATGTTGATACAGAACCTTTTTTTATTAAAACCCTCCTGCTACTGCCTTCATTCCTTCTTCCACGCTCAGAGTGGCTTGAAGAGTAGAGGCAAGGAAAGTCTCAATTATGAAAGTAAATCCTTGGATTTGAACTGAGGATCTCCTGATCCCAAGGTGGACGCACTTTTGCTAAGTCACACCATCCAGTTAACTTTATACGATTGTTTGTCCCTGTTAACACCAGGGCAAATAAAACAAACAAATCCTTTGTTATACGGAACTTAATTACATCGGTGTCATTTGGCTACATAATAGATGGGGTATATTACTTGACATTAAATGGCAGAGACTGGAGGTCAACATTACTCTAAGCTAAAAAATTAGGGACTAGACACACCGTATTTCCTCTGGTCAAGTCTCACTAAAGAAACTGAAAAGAAAAAGTAAAGAAGAAATGAATAATCACATGTCAAAATGTACTAAATCAATTTTTAAATAAAATTAGGTTGTGTCGTATTTTTGCAAAGAATTAATTTTTCTATCATTTCAAATCTCATAAGTCAGTACTGTTCATTAGTCTAAAGTCCAGAGGTCTCAGTTATTGAAAAAACAGGCCGGACATAATTCTTTTCCTACTACTGTAAATACAAATAAATTTAGTACTGCAGAAAACTCAAAATGTAGTTCATCCGTGTCGACACGTAGCCATCCAAATGTGTAATCTAACCACAATTAAATGAGAAAGCAAAAGAACGTCGAGGAATAAAAAATAGGATAATAGAATAACCTAGATGTTTGAGAGATTAAATACTTTCTCCTAATTAATGTAAGAAAACTGACCTAGCATATTCTTCCCATGGACCCTTAGTTACACTAAAATCTTGGAATTATATGTGAATATACAGGGGAGTACCATGGAAAGAGCATGTCAATCAGTTTTCTTACGGTACATTTTTCAGGAGAGAGTATTTAATTCCTCTAACATGTAGGTTCTTTTCCTATACCCTATTTTTGTTCCTCTGTATCCAGTGACTTTTGGAGGTCTTTACTTTACATCGAAGCTAACAGATGGCAACAAGATTAAAATATCAGAAAAAGTGGAAGAATATTCTCTTCATGTACCCATCAAACGAGGAACTCCTTTAATCACTAAAAAATTTTCATATTTTCTGCTCGAAAGCTGTTAATACAACTTTATATTATATTTAAATATAAATTAGTGAATTCTTTAACGTATTGGCCCAGTGAGTGCATTAACAGGTGAAATGAAAATTAACAAAATTAAATAAATGTATTAAAAGAACTACTGAATTGTCCCCTTTTAAGTTACGTTGCCACATTGAAGGATTAAAAAAGCGTGTGGTTCTAAAACGATTCAAAAATAATCCACATAACCCAACGTGAACCGTATTTCAATATTAAGCGATGACATGTAGTGGGCAATTATCATACACTGGTTGTGGTAGAAAGTGCAATTAAATGAATGTGCGCTTATCACTAGAAAACCAACTGGAACTGAAATATGAAGCCACATACCACGACAACTATTCAGTCTTGAAAGGGGAAATTTGATTATTTCTTTTGAAGTAAATCTATTTTCCCAAACTGTTTAAATTGACCATACGAAAAATGATTAGCACTATATTACAAGACGGTGATTATTCTTAACATCGTTCACTAGACATCCATATCGGAACATAATATTCTAATAAATATATTTGTATTTTAGACTGGTTGATTCATAATTCACTTACTTATGAATGTATCTATAGCTGTTCAAATTCTTTTAATGTGAAGCAAGATGAATACTCTTTTTTCGATCACTTTAAAAGTTTTTCCAAGACTATAAACGTCCTCACCACTTCATGCTTAGTTAAAAATTCTTGTAATGAAAGGGTTAATAGGAAACATGGGAAAAGCATTCTTTTTTAGAAAACCGAAAACAATGTATCTGACGTTTATATTCCATTATAATAATATAAATATTTATTGCATTTAAAGTTTCACAGAAAACCTTATTTTCAACTTTATATTTTTCGTTATTATATGTTCTGTTGGGCCTAAATCATATTTCTTTGTATAACTTTGTATAGTTTTACACTTGTCTTACCTAAAATAATATTTATGCAATCATCTTTATTATATAAATATAAACTGAAGAAATTCCCAGTATGCAGAAGTACCTATATCTATTAAGAAAGCATGTTGTCTATCAAACAAACTTCAATTCATTGTAAAATGTATGTACTGTCTATAATTTTAAATTTTAATTTATTTATGGCCTTTTGGTATCTTTGGCTCATGCCATCCATACTGTCTTCAGATTACACAGAAGTGAAAGAATAAAAGAACATTTTTTTGCTGTTTATGATCAATATTTAACTAACATCGCAGAATTAATTTGTCCTTAATTCAAACTTTTTTTTTAACATTTTAAGTGATTATGATTCCATTGTACTACCAAGTTTCTGCACGAGTTAGTGCAGATGGTTTCCCTTTTATATAGAGTAAACCTCAATAAAAACAATAACAATGTCCAATCATATTAACTTTTGCACGAACATGTTTGCAGTAAAGAAAACAAGAAATGAGTAGTATTTTTGAAAATTACAGCTATATCGAAAAGAACCAAATTTTTAGCAAGGCAGAGAAACCATAACGCGAAGAAACAATGTTTTGTCATGAATATCGTCAACTTGTCACTTTGTTACTATAAGAGAATCGTGACGTATCTGTTAATGTAAAATGTTTGAACAATAGAAGTTCTCATTTGGAGAAGGATGGCTTTGCAGCAAATACTTAGCGTTGACTGGAGTTTCAACAAATTAGAACAGTTAAGAGGTACAAATACATTTAATAATTGAGTACAAAGTAGTAATTGAAACAATGTTGTGCAGCCTGTATAATTTCTGAAACAGTAGCTGAGTAGTGTAGCCATTCGTGTTTGCACTATAAATGTGATTTTTAACCTTCAAACTTAACATTCTAAGGAATCAATCATATCTAAGATAAATGGGTATACAACAACAAATGTATCAAAATTATATATTAGATAGTCTCTGAACTGAATTGATATATATCATCATCTGAGTTGCCATCGCATCCACAATATTCAATAGATCTATGAAATGAATCTTTATAAAGAAAAATAGCATTTTCACAGTTTGGATTTGAGCTAGAAAGAGTTTGTTTTATTCAACATCTTAACAATATTTTATACATAAGAGAGTTCCAGTTCTGTATCGAAAGAACTAAGCTTCACGCTAAAGATTCCACCCATCACTCTATTTTCTCTTCTTTTGGCTTCCAATTTATTATTTTTTATATTTATGACATCTATTCATCTACGGCTCAGGCCAGGACAGCAGAGAGGAAATGATTCGGGATGGTTGTTTGCCAGGGTCTGTCTTTAAGGTTCCATCCCGGTATTTACCTGGTTTGACTGAGGAATAACCCTGGAGGAATCTCAGTCAGGATGCTCGGTCGCTGGGATCAATCTCACAACCTCCAGAATGTTACGCCAACGCTCTACCAGTGAGCTACGGCGGCTCGATTTTTCTCTACCTAGAAGCTGAATGTATTTACTGTACCTTTTTTCTAGTCCTTTGAGGCATAATGGTTTCAGTACTGGTTTCCATTCTTCTTTCAATTCAAATCTTCTACGTCGTACCGAACCAGATGATTATTCCAAAATATCCACTCAGTAGAAACCTACACTTTTATGAATTAACTATTCAGGCTAATGACCTTCTGTCTTACGGGAACGGAGATGGTGAGTTTTGCTACAGCAATCACCAAACCTACGATAGCATTTGCAACTAAAGCAGCTATTTCAAACTACAATAAAAACTATATATGGGGGCGCCCTTGGAGCTGTATTATTGACATCCTTTGTTACAGTGGATGAAAAGCACATTAAGCTAAGCAAGTGAATTTTATTTAGTTATTTATTTATGTGTTTAGTTCTTTATTTTAAGAAGACCGTCCTTTGCAGACAAAATACTTAAAAGTATACGACATCTGATATCCGTATGCAAGTACATGTACTAACATATTGCTGATAGTTTTGTTCTTTGTTCAGAAGTATTAATCTGGAGTTGTGCAGAATTTGTAGTGATTAGCGACTCTACTTAAATAAGAGAAGATGTTGAAGAGAGTCCGTTGTTGAAGATTCTGTTACTACTTTACATAGAACCAACCATATACTTTGGGTTAACTTGTCATCCATAATCATAATATAACGACCAGTATAGCGAACCAATATTAATCTAACGTATTCTTGTGCAACCTAATCATATATTATTTGCACATAACAAACTAATAGGCCTATATCATTCTAGGATTAACCATATACAAAATTGAAGTATAGGGTAGACCGAGGCTATTGGATTCAAGAGGCTATTTGGGTCAAACTTAAGAAAAAATGCCACTGCGCATTTAATATGCGCACCAGTACACTGAACCTGCCTTCAGTTGTGAGTTCATTGACAAAGGCAAGGGTGTATGTGTCTTTGATTTGCTGCTTTCTTATCAGTTGCTGTGAATTTGCGACTATTCTGAGCAAGGTGAGTTGTAATACTTCATATTTTGCTCTGATATAAAATAGTGGCTGTATGATATAAGGTGCTGAACCTGTGTTAATGCATATATTTGTAAAATTATTACCGTACGCGTAAAACAGAACGTCTACATGTTATACGTAGTGTGAAAGTAGTACGTTCCTATGTAAGCATGTGCGAAACGGAGCTATTTGAGTGAGGCGTAAACTTATGTGAATTTATTGTATTTATGGTTTAGACTATATGATGCATGTATGTAAAACAAAACATTTCACTTTAGTTTTAGATGGTACGGACATACAAATCAAAACATAAATACAACAAGTGAAATAATGAAGACATGGAGAAGTCCATCCAAAGTGTAACAAAAGGTGATTTGAGTTTAAGTGGAGCTTCACAGCTCTGCAATGTAGATTAGAAACTTTGCGAAGGAAAGTGCAGGTCAAACGGTTGCGACTAACCTTGGGAGATAATGATGAAATAGTTCAAAGTGCAAAACCGAAAGCCATAGGACACCCCACAGTACTGAAAGAAGAACACCAGGAAGATTTCGTGTAGCGAATTTTGACTCTCGCGGGAAAAAGATTAGGCTGCACCCCTGAAACGATTCGTAAAACTCTGCATCGATATGTAATAATAAAACAAATTCCGCATCTTTGGAAACACAAAGGATTAGCTGGTGAGATTGTTTTTCAAGTTTCATGAAAAGACATCCGAGCTTATCATTACGAAAGTCTGAGGGACTTTCAAGAGCTCGTGCTGAGGAAATTAATAACGACGTTGTAAGTTATTTTTTAACAGCGGAAATCTGTTACTTCGAAGATTAGTGTCAACACAAAACCACAGCGTATATACAACGTGGATCAAACAGGGTTTTCTCTTAACAACCCAAACAAGGTCATTGCCAAGAAGGAAAAAAAAGTGGTTGCTCTCACTAGCGTCGAAAGAGGCGAGAATGTCATTGTGATAAGTCTCTTGCAACGCAGTTGGACAATACATCCCACCATTTGTTACTTTCAAAGATCAGCGTATGAGAGAAGAATTCGTCAACAATCTACCACCGGCTTGTCATGTCAGGTTAGGTTACCTAACCTAACCTAATCAGATAGTGGTTACGTCAATGAAGAGTGGAGGGGATATGTTTATTAATGTTGTGTGTTTCACAAATTATATAGAAAAGGGTATAATTTAAAAATATACATGAACGCTAAGGTGATTAATGTAAACAATGTTGATACAGCGAAAGACCCAAATAGCCCCGTGAGCGACCCAAATATCCCCGTGATTATTACTAGTCTCGAATTCTGCCATTTTTTTATTTTAAATTCGTTTTCAGAATTTCCATGGCTTAACAGGTTCTTTATTCTCTAATATGTTATACTATAATAATGTGCGTAGATTATGGCATAATTATTTTAACTCTAAAGTACGTCGGGTTTCGGAAATTTTGACTTTTCTCTTGCTATACTCAAATAGCTCCGGTCTACCCTACTCATAATCCATTTAACAAATATAACGAACCATTCATTGTCCGACATTTCTACCACTATTTTCATCATTAACAACTTGATTTGCAGTTTCGTCTTCTACTAGTTGTGTAGTCTCGTGCTTCGGAACTTTGATCGACACAGTTACTTCTACACTCTATGGATCGTTCTCACTAAATACACTATCAAAAAACTCTACCTTGGTGAATGAAGAACATGTGTCAGACTCAGAAACTATAATGGTTTATGCATTATCATCTTTGATATTGTACCAATTTGACAAGGAAAAGAAGGTACACTCATCTTCTTCGTCAGTATCAACATTAATACTAATATTGTTGAGTTCAATACTTTTCTCTAACTTTTTTTATTTCGGTGACGTTGAACAATACCTAATTGCATGTTTATCCTCATTACTTATTATTTGATCTGTATCCTTTAACTGTTGTTGTGCCTTATTTACTATTTCTTGTACTTTAACCAAAACGATGGCGTAGTCGTCCTCGGATCATTTTTTTCCTAATACTTTGTTATACCACCTTATGCAATCTGCATATTTTTCAAGATGAAACAAGATGACAGAAATATTATTGTAGAATAATATATTCTCAGTTTTTAAATGTAAAGCTTTGATCAAACACACCAGTTTATTTTGTAGATCACCATTCTTGTAATAGACTACTCCTTTTTGTTTGATGGAAACTGCGATATATCTATCCGGTATTGACACCTGATCCTTAATCTGTTCAACTCCATCTGTTTGTGGACATATTCCGTTTAATTACATTCCCCATTCTTGTATCGATGCACTTCTACCTTCGCTGTTAGTACACAATTCAGTCGTTTCGTTCATTTGCTTTGAATTCTACCAAGAATACAAATTAGTAGGCAGCAATGTATTTTTGTTCCCAATATACGTGAATTGTTGCATTTGTTTATTTAAGGCTTGTACCGAATTTCTAATGTCATCTAATTCATCATTATGTTGATTGATGATTATATTTTATATTGGTAACTGTCCTTTTCTTTTGTGAATTCAACATTTGCGAAAAAGATTGTATGAAGAAGACCTTTTGTCTCAGTATGCGCAGCATACTTTACACCTTTGCGAAAAGTTAACTGTTTGACTTCACCTGATAACAAAATTGTCCGCTTAAGAATTTAAATTTACTTTTACATGGCAAACAAAAAGCTGTGATATTAAAATTAAACAAAAAACGTACATTAAACCTAGCTACATTTAAGTAGCCTACACTAGAAGATACTAATTATACTATTTATATTAGAAACTGAAAATTTTATTCTCATTTCTTGTAGAAGTGAAATTAAGTTTTAATCACAAAACCTTTCCTTACTTACGTACAATTTTATACCCTTTTATATCATAATTACTTTCATTATCAGACACTATATTCAAAGTAAGGCTATTAAAAGAGTTATGAACATTGTTATGTTCAATTGTTAAACATTTCTAATTGAATCCTCACTGTCTTAGCAATTCCTTTATTGTGTGATATACGCATTTTATAGCCATTCTTAATGAGGACATTCTTCTATAATTTTAAACATAGTTGACTTTTTTCCTTATCCCTTTAAGAGTTTGTTATCTGGAATATGAAGATCTTCCTGGTTCGCGCCTTTCAGTGAACTTATCTTCTAAAAATGTCTTCTCATTGTACAACAAAACTCAGCATGAAGATATTTCATTGCACTAAACTTGATATGAAATGAAGAACTGAACTTCATTATGCTTGAAGTTTGATGTATATCGCTGGCTTCATATTAATATGATTCCGAGTTTAAAATCTTTTTTATGGCTCATATCCACGTAAATACATAATACTTCCTTCCTTATCCTTCTCTCCTTCTCTGTCACACGCTCATAAGAACCATTAAAAAGTCTTCATGCAGTTTCAACAGTTCGTATCGTCTGTTACGTACGCTATAAAATTAATAGGTAAAACAAAATCAGAAAGGTAAGTTAATTTAGTTCCGTGTAATGAAAAAAAAAAACTTTAATTGCAAACATTTTTATCTGTTTTAGCAAACTATATATTAAAAAAAAAGAGTTCCGAAATACAGGTAACTAAATACAGTTTAAAATAAAATAGTAAACGACAACTGGTTACACAGGGTAAGGGCACCAGTGGGTGACCAATTAAGGAACTGTTTCAATTTTGTTTTCAAATGTCTTATTTGACTTAATACTTACGATTACACTATTTACATTCATTTTTTACACCTTTATCAACTAAAATAAAACATTTCTAACTAACAATTTTTTACATATACTTTTGTTTCTAGATTATTTTTTAAAAAAATCAGCAATTCCACCAGTTGTCGTCTACTTAGAACCAGTAGTCAGCCAGGTATACCAGTAGTCGGCCACATGTCAATACGAAGATATATTAATAAAATGTTCATTTTTACATTCAGAAATTCTGGGGAATTTTCATTTAGGCGTATTAGAAATAAAACGTTTACGTTCCTATAAATAAGTTCAATATAAATAAGTATATCTATCAATATTAAATTAAAATAGATCTTATACATTATGTGATGTTAAAAGGACAGTTAAATTATTAGGTACAAAAGAAACAAGTTTAACATAACAAAATTCGATAAGAAGCACCACTTGGTCGACAACAAGAACATATTCAATCCTATAAACCTAAACGCGTCAGCAATAATACATTTTTAAATATAAATATTGCGTATTATATACGGCTTCAACAATTTTACAATTTTTTAGTAGCCAGTGGTATAGTGGGAAGAAATAGTACAAAGGTGTTTAATTCCGGAATAGTTTATTAAAATATGAATGACAAATTCCATGTACATTAATGTGCCTTTGCACTAAAGCAAGTACCGTGTACATTAATGTGCCTTTGCAGTAAAGCAAGTACCGTGTACATTAATGTGCCTTTGCAGTAAAGCAAGTACCGTGTACATTAATGTGCCTTTGCAGTATAGCAAGGATATATAACATTAAATAAATTTCTACTAAAGTAATAGTTAACCGTACTTGTCAGCAAAGTCCTAGCCACGAAACAAATTGCTGTCATTAAAAATTGTTCAGGATTTTAATTAGATAATGGCACGAATAATAAGTACCCATATAGTGTAAGTCTACCAAGCTAGATTTAGTATATCACAGAATATAAAATTCCGTAATAGATACTTTCTACGTAACATAAAAGAAATGAGTACGCTAGTGTTTTAAAAAACTGGAAAAATTGAACGCAGGAAATTTTTTTTTCTAATTTTTCGCGCTACTTTAGAAAAGAACGTTTTTTTTACTATTAAGGGTTCCCTGACAACATTTCATGATCAATGAATTAGTTAAAATGTTAGTTTATGTTCAAAACATATATTTTAAAAAAAATCAGCAATGGGACTGCCTCTGACAATATTTTGAAATATTATGTAAGTTTTCTCGATCTGAGCTAAAGATGCATAACGGCCAGAACAGAACTTTTCTCACGTGTACAAGGGTGCTAATGAGATATATTGCATTCCTAATGAAAATGATTTTTTTTTTTACATTTTTTAACGTTATAACATTTAATTGTACTAAACCTAAACAACAAATGCATTAGGTGTGTTAAGTAGTGAATATCGATGATGAAAGGAGAAAAAATCGTGAATAAAACCAGGGGAGGGGAAAGGACTCGAGAAGGTATAAGCTAGGATCTATGTTGAAGGTGCCATCCCGGCATTTGCCTGGTGTGACTGAGAAAAATCCCTGGAAAGCCTTAGTCAGGATGGTCGGCCGATAGGATCGAACCCACGACCTCCTGAATGCTAGGCCTACGCTCTACCACTGGTACGATAGCTCTGTGTGAGTACCATAACAAACTTCACGGACACTCAGTCTTCGAAGTTGAGCTATTTAAGACACCGTAACTTAGTTTTTCATTATACGCGATGTATATTACGTTTAATACTCACTTCATGTCCCAGTCTCTAACGAGAAGGAAGTTAAATAGTTGCAAGAACCTTTCACGTGCATATTACACGTCCTTAACTGAATTCTTTATTTACATTTCAACACTTTCACGTCGCAAACACTAAATTTTTCCTGTGTTTTTGAATTTCTTGACTATTATAAACTGCACTTTGCCACATGTTATGTGTTAGCGCTAATTTCTCGGTTCATAATAGCATAAACTAAATAATAATAATAGCTAGGCATTAATTAATTAATTAGGGATTAAATAGAAGAACTACATATGATTACTGATGGTAAACACTCTGGATGGTTGTTTGGTGAGAGCGTGGGTGTCCAGGTGCCGAATTCGAATACATCTCATCAACCATGATTATAGATTCATCCAAAATAAATTACGTACGACGAAAGTAGCTTGTAGGAGCTAGAAGTCCATCCTGATGGTCTTGCGGGTCATGGGCATTTTACTTTCCTGCATGTGGGACATGTTCAAACACTAACATTTCATTTTTCACTTACTTTGAAACAAAATACTTTGAAGTTTTTGTAATACGATATTTCAAAATTTCCATATTTGTATAACTTAGCTATGTTTATATCTTCTTAAAGAATAAAAATAATTAGAAATGGATTTTTAAAAAACAAGCTTTTTTAAGATGGACTAAAATGTAAAAAAATAATAATAAATTGAATTAATCTTATGAATCGGAAAATAAAAGCGTGGATGCTTTTAGATATTACGATTTTATGATAAGGTAAGCAAGAGCGCCCACGCTTTTATTTTCCGATTCATAAGATTAATTCAATTTATTATTTTTTTTTACATTTTAGTCCACCTAAAAAAGCTTGTTGTTTAAAAAAATTATTTTTTAATTATTTTTTTATGTATAATAGATAAGTATTAAACTCCTTGCGAGATAGGCAACCCAAACTTCACACAATATATGCGGCGTTGCGTGTATGTAAGGATAATTTCCAAATATTTAATTAATTAATTAATTACAGTTAACTGAATTATTCTGTCGTATATTGTATTGTCATCGGAAGTAAGCAAGTTTACAAAATTTCAAAGAAATCGGATGATGGGAAGTGAGTTAAAAATCAATTACAAGATTTGGACAGTTTTATCTAATTTTCTGAGATATCATCCTTAAATCCTTACTTCGTGTATTAGAACTGAATCCATCTCAATAATCAAATAATCTATAATAAAATAACTTACAAGATACAGAATATCTTCGAAAACCTTTTACTCCAACAAATGGGTCCTTTATAATGGCCTTCAACCATTCAGGTGTTTCGAAATTCAAGAGAAAAAGCAAACTCGATATGTGATTAAGTTCCAGAAATGTGCTTTGCCTTTGACCAGATACTTCTTTAAACATATCTAAAGCTTCTTGTATGTGGAAAGTATGAGATTTTAAAATGACATACAAAAGAATAAAAGCTATGTGAAATGGAGTTTCAGTACACGTTCGGGTATAGAAAGAACAGTCAAGGTAAAAATAAATCATCTCTCATTGAATGACTTTTCAACCGTAAGGACACGTTGAACACTAAAGTAAAAAAGACAAACTTAAAAGCATTTTCGGATAGCTTGCTTTCAGAAGAGTCTGTATACAGAAATTCTACATAGAACTTAATAGAAGAATTTCCTTAAATAAAAAAAAAGGTTCTTCTATGTTTCTACTTACTTAGTTGTATACTTTCCGTGTGCGTTTGTGTGGGACTACTTTCCTGGCAACAGAAAAACATGGCTTCTTGAGAACATTCATTTTGTGGTTAGAGTATGTGCAGTGTCAAAAGGCTAGTTTTGAAGGTAAAAACGGAACCCCGTCTGACCATTGCCAAAGTAAAGTTACTCAAAGGCCCTTGCGATACACATAGAGAGCGAAACTTCATGGCAAATAGGTATTCTATGAAAAGTCCTTGAACCGTAAACAACTCAAGCTTAGCTGTACTTTCAGGGTCCACGATGATTGAGAGTCAGAAATGGATCATTATGAAGTCACGAAGAGGAGTGTATGTAGGTGAGTGTGTGTATATATGTACCTGTGTGTGCTCAGAAGGACTTTTGTGTTCCTTTTTTTTTTTTGCTTTCTTTTTTCTTTCTTTTCTAATATTATTTTTTCGTAGTAGGCATTTAGAGTGCTCGTGTGCTGAAAAGGCAGGTCGGTCAGTTTAGCAGCTTAATCTCACTGATGTCTGCATGGGCTGTTCTGTTGAAGTTCAGAGAGGGAAGGCCTCCGTCCCATTACTCGGCTTTTATCTACACACGCTTATAGAAGCTGCGCGGAATGCTTGGCATCACTGCCATTTCATCGGCAGGAAAAAGTCGTTGAAAAGGACAGAGAGAGAGAGAGAGAGAGAGAGAGAGAGAAGAAAGAGAGAGAGAGAGAAGGACATTATATATATAAGTAGAGTAGAACTCGTGGATTCGAAGATCCAGTGGTATGTGAGCACAAAAAAAAGCTTGACACGTCGAATAAAGGAAACCAACCTTTAGACAGACATGGAATTTTTAAAAACAAAAGAAGTATATAAAAGAATAGATCATAAACTGAAAATAAAATTGATATCGTATTTGAAAGGTCCATGGCAAGAACATGCTAAGTCCATTTACTTAAATCATTTACTTTTCTTTACTCGTGTGACCGTTGAACTTGACGTTTTGAAAAAACTGTATAACAAAAAGAAGTTTCGAGCCCTTACGGGGCCCCTGCCTTCGCTATGTTTTGTTGACGGTTATGAAAAAGAAGTAAATGAAATTTAAAAATAGACTGCAACTGTCGCAGTTCTAATGCGTATTTGAAGTGAGGAATTAAAATGAAAATTTAGAATGTGAAATGTTCTCTAAATTGTGAGAGAGGAGAAGGTGCCAGATGTAGAAGGTGAACTTGAACGCATAAGATGGAATACTATTAGTATAGATCTGAGTTGAAAGAATAAGATTTACTCTTTCCCTATATTTATACCACTGATTTAACTTTGGAACTGCTTTCCTTTTCTCATTTACTGGATATATGATACGCATTGTTAGTTCACAGATGGCAGCAAATGCTAATAATCTAAAAATGTGACTTTGCGTGCTCTTGGCGTGGATCCTTGATATTTGATGATTCTGCTATTTAACGATTCACAGCATATTTTAACAAAAGTCCCATGTCCCTTTAGTCTTGATTTACTGCCAATAGCTCACCTGTAATGTCTTACGTACCCCTATACGTCTATAGTACGGATTCCTATAATACAGTGGAACAGTAAGCATTAGTAAATCTTATGTTATTGTAAACGTTGCATCCGTGCAAACCTATTAATTTTTAATACACCATTGCAGTGTCTTGAGTTGAGTAATAGGAGCGATTATGAGAGGAGCTTGTGTTCGTTTGTCCCAGCTGAAGCTGGACGAAAATGACCCAGAATATGATGATGATCGTATTCAAAAGATGATTCGAGAAATAAAGAGCCTTAATTTTAAGTCTGTCATCGATCCACTCGATTTTTCGAAATTAAAAAGATACTATAAACGTCATCCGGAAGAAGACTATTACGAAAATCTGGCATATTACGAATGTGCTGCTCGTGATTTCTTGGCCAAAACGCAAGTCATTAATGAGGATGCTGATTCTGCCGTTATTTCTCAAAACTCTTCATTGCCTCGCACCTCTTTAAATACCACGATTGGTTCACCTGATGATTCTGCCATGGAAGTTGAGGGTTTTCTGCAGCCCAAGAAGACAGCAAAAGCTACACCTACTGTGACAGCACCACCGATTTCTACTAATAATTCATATCAAGCGCTAGATCCAATCACTTCTGTAGATTCTCATTCAAAATCTGATCAAACTAAGAATAATTCAGTCAAAAGTTCAAATTCACCTAAGACACCGGCTATCTTTATTTATGGTATTAACAACAGATATCCGTTCTGCAAATCTTTGGCTGCCATTTGTTCTGAACGTCCAATCATACATCATACAAGTGACTTCATTAAATTCCAAACTAAAAGTAAACCTGATTTTGAAAAATTCCAAACTTTATGTCTTCAGCAGAAGCACCAATTTGCTGTCGAAAATAAACGAAATGATCGTCCATTAAAAGTTGTTATAAGGAAGCTGCCTATAGACACACCAGTTGAAGACATCACAGCGGACCTGTCTCTCCAAGGCTTTTCCGTCATTTCAGTGAGTCAACTGCACGGCAAAGATGTAAACTCTCAGAAGCAAATCAATTATCCATTATTTTTGGTTACACTTAGCAAAGATCACCTTCCATCTGACATTCTCAAAATGAGATATCTACTACACCATGTCATCTCAGTTTAAAAATACAGAGGTCCGTCTACTGTGCAATGCCACAAATGTCAACGTTTTGGACACGTCCAAAAATCGTGTTTTAACCTGCCAAGATGCCTCAAGTGTGCTGCCCTTCATCTCACCGCTGATTGTACCAAGAAGTCCAGAGACGAACCGGTCACCTGTGTTCATTGCGGTGGTCCTCATCCAGCTAACTACAGGGGTTGTCCCACCTTCAAAAAAACAGATACTCAGGCGCCAGCCTGACCCGCCACGTAAAAATGAAGATTCTGCCAGGAAATCATCTTGGGGAGTTCCTGTCTCATCAGAAAAGAAGCAGCCTGCAGCTAACACAACAGATATATTTTCTTCACTGAAAGACTTTTTTCCAAACCTGATATATTTCTATTTGATTATACAAAATATCAAAATTAAACATGAATATTTAATACATCTTGTGACTTACGCGTACATAGTTATATTTGCATGAATAACATATGCATATTTTTTTAAAAAAGTTTTATGCAAATATTTACTCGAAATTCAGAACCATAACAATTAAAGCATAGATAGATTTTACTAAACAAAGATTCGGAAGGACACCATCACAATCACTGCAAGACCGTGAACAGCGAATATGTCTTCGAAATCATTGGAAAGGTCTGTATGAACTGCTTTCTCATTTACCGCCAAACACATTAACAGGCCATCAGAACCTCCTACCTCTTCCATCTCCATGTATAGTCCAACTCCTTCAGGAAACATTTCATCCGCTACAACGGTAGGCTTCATGTTAGCGGTTACCTGCTTATAATTATGGAAAACGACAAACGTTCCGTCAAATATATCAAAATTACAGGAGGAATATCTCATCTAATTCCTTCCCTTTGGGTATGGCTCCCTGGATTGAAGCTACATTACCTCTTTTAATTGCCATGCTTATTCTTTGGATAAGAAAGGTGCTTGCTCTATCATCACCAGATGATTGTGTGATACGCTTACCTATTTCTTTTATGAAGTTGAGGCCTTCTTTTCCCCATCAACCACTAGATTCGATAGCAATGGGTATGAAATGGGACTTCTGTGCAAGATTATTATATTTTCTTCTTTTTTCCGCTTCTTTTCGACTGGCGATGTTTCCCGCCTGGATTGAGGAAAACGGGAGGTTGGAAGGAGCGAACGTGTCTGAGCAAGTGAAGTCCCAAATTAATGGTTTGCCTCTCCTCCAGGGTAACAGAGTCAGCCCATCTGGTCTTTTACCGTCTGTTCTGCTACATCCAGTAGGTTCTCGTACTGCAGGAATGCCAGCTGAGATTAGTGCTCTCAATATAATGTCATTAACATTCGAGTGACGAGGATGCCTACCTGCGCTCTTTGAACAAGAAAGGCCATGTAATCCTTTTTTATTTACTCCTGTTTTACATGCCTGACATTTGTGACAATATCCGGTGCGTTGCGTGGATTTAGCTGCGATGTTAGTGATGTGCTGTTTGAAGAGAAGTCTCCTGTCTAATTCAACACCGAGATAGGTGGCACTTGGACTATACTGGAGCTGTGTTCCAAAGAGTGATAATTTGTGCGGAGGTAATGTTCTTCGTTTTGTGAAGTGTACCACAGTAGTTTTTTCAGCATTTAATTTTAGACGCCATTTTGTAGTCCAGTCTTCAATTGAGTTTAGATGTTGTTGTGCATACATTAAAGCAAATCGAATTTGATGTGATGATGCAAATATGGCTGTGTCGTCAGCAAATGTAGCTATTATCGTGTGTGGATGAGTTGGTATATCAGCTGTATATAAGTTGAACAAGACTGGAGCAAGAACAGAGCCCTGTGAAACACCAGATGAGATAGGATATGCAGTGGAATTTGTATGTAGATGTGAAACATAAAATGAACGGTTTTGTAAATAGGAACGTATGAGTCTGATATATTGGTGATGAAATCCAAGGATGTCCAGTTTATAGAGTAGACCCTTATGCCAGACCTTATCAAAAGCTTTGGCCGTGTCCAAAAAGATGCCAAAAGTGTGTCCTTTCCTGTTATATTGTAAGGTAATTTCTTCAACAGTGCGTACCAGTTTAATAACAGTACTGTATTAAAGTTTGGCCGAAAACCAAATTGATGATTTGGAAACAAATTGTGATCCAGAATGTGCTGAAAAAGTCTGTTTTTAAGAAGACGTTCAAAAAGTTTGCTAATTACCGAAAGTAGACTGATTGGGCGATGATTTTGCGGAAACAGATGATCCTTGCCAGGTTTCGGAATCATTATGACTTTTGCAAGTTTCCATTGTTTAGGATAATGACTATGGATGATGATGGCATTAAACAGTCTGGTTAATAAAACTAACATTTTTCTGGGTATGTGTTTGAGTGTTGTAGCAGGTATATCGTCAGGTCCAGCAGCACTTCTTCCTCTGACTTTTTTGATAACGCGTTCCAGTTCTTTGGGAGTAAACAGCGTTTCAGGTAGAAAAGGATTATCATACTGCTTGGTTTGTAAATGATGATTTACTTCACGGATGGTATCCTCATCGTAAGGCTCCGGGTTTAGACTGAATTGTGTTTGTAGTTGAGTTGCAAAAACTTCCGATTTGGCTTGAGGATTGTAGACAAGTCCTCTTAGACCATGTAAAGGTCGATTTGAATGCGCTGGGTTCTTTCTTGTGAGTGCTTTGGTTATGGACCAAAATTCATATGTTGGATGCTTTAATTGCTGTATTTTCAAGGACCAGTGGTGCGAGATCAATCTTCGTAGTCGTTTTTTGACTCTGCGTTTGAGTTGGTTCCAGAGCGTTTTGAAGATTGGGAGTCTGGTTTGTTGCCATCTTTTCCTGACCCATCGTTTAATGGAAATGAGTGCATGAGTGCGTAGGTCTTCTGAAGTGCTGCTTGTATCCGGTCTAACTGCAGGTGAGAATTTTGTTGTATGTAGTCTGTAGGCAGATTTTAAATTTGCGGTGATGAGATTAACAGTATTTTCAATATCTGTAGGATTGTGCAGTGGTAGGTTTGGATGTGTGGTTCTAGCCAGATATTGTTGATATTTATTCCAGTCTGTTTGATAAATTGGTGGTAAAGTTCGGGTGTCCGGTGTGTGCAGATAGTGTATGTTGAGACAAACTGGAATATGGTCAGATTCCAGTGCCAGGATTGCTTGTGGTCCTTCTGTGATGGTAATTCCTTTTACTAATGCTATATCCAGTACATCAGGTCTTCCCCCAGCTCTAGGAAAATGAGTTGGTTCCATGGTGGAGACTGGGTAGACATCCAGCGTTGGTAGTGCATTATAGAGAATTAAACCAGACTGATTTTGCCTACGGGAGTTCCAGTGTTGATGCTTGCAGTTGATATCACCTGCCATAATGATATGATTTCCCATTGAGCTGAGTGCTCTAATGTCAGCTGGATTTAGTGGAATATTAGGTGGTTTATACACTGCTATAAGTAAAGTGGGTTGATTGGGAGTTAGTAGGCTAATTCCGGTAGCTTCTATGGTTTGTAATGGTGGAAGATTGAGTTTCTGCACTGGAAGGTGGTTTTTGAAGATGATGGCAGTTCCTCCTTTAGGTGCGATTCTGTCTGTTCTATGTGTTGTATAATTTGCAAATCGAAAATTGTTATTTGGTTTGAGATGACTTTCGTTTAGTAGCAGAATATCTATTTTTTGTTCTTTTAATGGTAATCAACCTTTGAATATAAGTGTCGCCCCTTAAAAAATGGTCGGTTTCGAGAATCCGTTTATTATGCGAATATGATCACTAAATTCACCTATGACTCGTCATTTGCTGCAAAACCAGTAGGTTGATAGAAGTATCTATCCAGATATAGCTAGTACCTCTATCCATTCTGTATATTTCAGTGTTGGGCAAGATTGGAAAGGTTTGACGCCTGGACCTTCCATTCTATTTCTACCATTTGTTCGAACACATATTATACGATTATAAGCGCCCCTCAAGAATTTTAGCCCTGTGCGATAGGCAAGATCTCTACATTTTCTTGACCTACGGTACGAAGTGAAGTAGCCTACATTTAAAAAAAGAGAGGCGCTTATTTTCGAGTAAATTTGGTACTTATTATTTTCATGGCATTAAGAAATTTCTTTTTTTCTTCAATTCAATGTCACAATTATGGAAACACATGTCATCCCCGTGGACTCCGGTTGAGGAAAATCTTAGTTGGTTGGCTTTCTGTGTGCGTGAACCGGGATCAAATCAATGAGGATATATTGAATGGTGTGGATCTGAGCAAACGTTAATAAAAGCTGTAGGCTTCTTTCCTAGAAGGTTGAGGAACAAACTCGTTTAGGATATTAATTACAATTCAAATGTCACCTTCATGTAGGACGCAAAAAGGACCACTATGTTTTTGACTTTTGTTATGCCATTTTATGTGTTTATTGACATTTAAAAATGATTAGTATGAAACAATCATTTATTTGTTTTTACTCTATTATTTAAATTTGTCAATCTCGATTGTCCACTTTATTTCAGAATAGCCTCTGTTCGAAGATTGAATTGGAGATACCCTGAAGGCAAAGAGGAAGAGAAATGAAGCAAATGCACCTCAAACTGATGGAATAAAATCCCTTGTCTGAGACAAAAACACACCAAGTCCAAGACTGGAGGTATTTTGCAAAAGAGACGTAATTTGCTTTAAAGTACCTGCCGCTACGAACATAACACGATAATTTTAAACATCGTTTAAAAACTATGCCCTGAAATAAAAATCAGAGTCATTTCCTGGATTTATGTTGTAATTATAGTATAGTAGCTGATATTCCCTATCGTTGGTGCGGAATCAAAGTTATTTGGTGGGTATCTGATAAAGTATGGGCACTAACAAGTAAGTGTAGATGTTAGAAGAAGATGTAATTTACGATCTTCATATAATCAAATGAAGGAACTGTGGAAAGTTTGGAACTTATTTGTCAGAAGATGAAGAATTGAGGATTCACAATATGTTGTAGTTACCTCAAAAATTTTAGACCCTCAGCAAGGGCGTCGGCAAGGGGGGCACTTGTCCCCCTGGACTCCAGTCTTTATATCTCTTGATATTTTTTTTTCATATATTTCTAACATTTTATTTCTTTGAAGGTACTCTCTTATTCTCTTATTTTATGAAGTTCACTGCAGTTTATCTAGAAAGCAAGTCAGAAAAACTAGAAAGTTTATACAGTATTTCTCTCTCTCTTTCTTTCACACACACAAACTTATATACAAAGTTTAAAAAGTTGGAAAAAGGCAATCGTAATATATCGGTACATATTCTTTTAAAGCAATAAATTAGTGGTCCTCGCCTTAAGATATATTAGTAATCACGTATTCTATTTTTATATATCTTTTAAATACCGAGCAAATCAAGAACAATACTGAAGTTTTAAAACTCGACCTACCTAATACTTATTAGCATTTATGCAATTTCAGATTTTGAAGCTAATTCTTTTAGCCGAGATATTTGAAGGTCGTAAGGTAGGATAGCCTAGCCCAGGATTCCACATTTCCCATCAATAACAAATATCTTCAAATTATGAACAAAGTTCATTTAGTATATATTCTGAAGTATTATTTTGACCACTTCCTAAAATATAGTTTTGATTATGATTTGTCAATTGTTTTTAAATATATTGGAGCATGAAGGGCTCTTAAAAAGAACTTACATTTCTACAGGGTTTTAGGCAACAAGGCGATAGCAAAATTGGTGGAATGATGAGAATTGGGGAAAACGGGAGAACTCCAAGAATACACATAAAACCACATGGCTTGAGCCAGTATCGAACCGGGGACCCCACACACTAGAGTTGAGCACTCTACCACAGAGCCACTGCGGCGCAAAATATTCTGACGCTGGTTCCTTCTTGGTTTGTTCAGTGTTTGGTGTTACTTCAACTGTAGGTAAAACTATGGCCAGGAAATAGTGAGTCTCTCTAGTTTAAAGTTATCTAACTGTAGATCAATACCGTTAATAAAATATATATTAAACAATGTTATAAGTCTCAGTATATTTTGAACACTAGCCATCTGTAAACTGATAAGAGCAAATCTCCGTCCGTTTTGTGCCGTGGAAATTCCCAATACCTCTAACTTATGAAACTTCTGCAGCTCCTCAGAAACAATTTGATTCTTGCTATTCAGTAAGTCTGATAATAACTTCTTTGGATCAGTTTTTCAATAACTAACCATACAACACACGTTGGTAACCGTAAATTTTTCCATAGCATCATTTGGCCATTGTTAATAGCTCATATAGACCAGATAGTTTATCTAATAAATCTCTTCTTTGCTAGGAAATCTTGCAAATAAATGATCTATTAATGTTAGTTCTATGATCTTTGATATTTAACACAACATTTGATGTAAGCCCTATAACTCACTGTTTTAACTTTACCTGAATTATTGAAATTCCTATATATCTGACAATGTTATGCCATCTCTGTCTCTGTGGCTTCAAATATTCTAGTAGCCGTTGATCACACTGCATGAATTATCACTCTAATGAACAGCAAGTTCTAATATGCCAGGTAGTAAGACATTTGATGATCCTTACTATTCAAAGATGTTACTGTCCGGCGTTGTCACTGTTAGAAAATTTTATACTGTATTCGGAGTTCAGATTCCATTTAAAAATTAGGATTATTTCAATTTTATTATAATTTTGAAATTATTTTATATAAGTCAGTAAGCTACTACCAAGTTCTCTCCTAGAAAGGAGGAAGGAACTAAGGTTTCGACAAAGTATTTATAGGTATCTGCGAATTTCACGCTTGAATTTCCAGTCTGCCATAAATTCCGAAATTGATACGCTCTTGCTTTTCCAGCAGAGACAATAGTATTATCATAAAGAGAAAAGACTTTTCAGGTGATAATGTTTAAGAAAATAGTAGACTGTAGCCTAATACAAGTTCTACAATAGTACGTAATAAATAAATAAATATAAAATGCTCCTCTTCATGATCCATCTGTAAATTTCTCTCACATACGTGATGGTAACACGCTATATATATAGTTTGGGCGCCCTTAAGATTCACACTTGAAAAAATTCGTGGCGATGCTTGTCCCTCAGTATATACAATGGATTGAAATATAACCTACAATCGTTCTATAGCCAAAAGCAAGAGGAATGCAAAATTCGCTGCAGATACGTAAACCATTGTGGATTCAAAAACTCAAGATGGAAGAAATCTGGCCCATCTCTGTACAATATTTTAGAAGGAAATAGCGTTCTTCTCTTCCTTTGTTAAGCAAAGTAAAGGATCCGTACAAAATCGGGCAGATTGGATCAATACTGTTGATTTGCATAATGGGTAAATACACATCCACATTCACACACATACAGAACTTGAATTTTATCCAATAGATTCATTTAGTTATGTTTAAAAAGATTATTTTCCTTGCAGCTCTTCTGGTTCACATGTTCATCCGCTCTTTAGCTTCTCGTCTGTAATCTCCCCCAGGTGACGCTTCTCTTTCCTAGCGACATGGTATGATTTATTCATAACGAAAGACGATCTTCCAATAATCATGTTGGTAACAGATAAGCGACGGAAGGACAGCATCGTCTTTCTCTTCTTGATGTTGTAAATGTTTCCCAGCTGCAAAATTTGTTCGACTAAAATATTCTTTTAAAGAGAACTCCAATGTCAGGTATTCAGTTTTGAATTGTTAAAAGTAACCACTTTTCTTACTTAAAAAAATAGATATAAAAAGAATTCATCGTAGAGCGATTCCACGCATTCAGAATACGCTTTTCGACTGTAATTGAGTCCTGTTATTTCCTAACTCATATTAAAATAATTACATCCTTTATCATAGGTCATTATGTGCATCTCATATGTGATTGTGTGCGTTCAATATCTTCTTGTGTGAACACATATTAAGTCATGAAAAACAATAAAGAAAAGTGCAATCCAGGAACGCCTGATTCGCTAGCTTCGAATGCAGACTTCATGCTTATGTGGCAAGTAGGGTTCCATATGTGCGCTTATATGCGCGTAAAAGTTTCATTTGTACGCACATGGTTACTGAGAAAATTAACATCTACATTATTATAAAATTTGTTATTTATATTCAATAAGGTGTCATTTTAAGTATTTTGTAAAGAAAATAAAAACAAAAGCTCATTGAAAAACTGGTGCATATATACTTTTACAATTTTCTCAATTGTTATGACATTTTTAACGAAATATAAGTGATTTTTTAATTGGATGATAGGTGGTGAACATAGAGTTTCATTAAAGCGAATACTAAGATACTAAGATACTCAGTGAATTACAATATTTATAAGTTCAGGACTTTTGCTAGTTTAACCAAAATATTTCTCTGTAATAAGCTTTCGATTTCCGAAACTATCATTTTCGTCTTTCCATTTTCGAATGAATATCGATTTTAAAAGATAAGCATGTAGTAAAATTTAGTTACAGTCAGCCTTACTTCATCGGAACTAAATGTAATACAAAATTCCTGAACAAAAATTCAGGATGTAAGTCCTGGGCCCTAAAGGGCCGGAAAAGTAGATTAACTGTGAGAAGTGTTAAAGATTCCAGAAGTGCTAAATATCTCGGTTAGAATGAGTTTTTAAATTTGAAAGATATACAAATTACAAACTATCAATAGAACTATCAGATGGGCTAGCCAATCCAAATGTGTGGAACTCTGTTTGGGCCCCATGGGGCTCAACTTTGATTTTTTAAATGGGAACCACATGATTTATTGCAGATTCTGTATCTACAGAAAAAAAATCAGAATATGTCCTGCTCAATACACTAGGGTGTGAGTCCTGGCCCCCACAGGGACGGAAAGCAGATTAATGGTGACAAGTATTAAAAGTTTCGGAAATGCTAAATATCTCGGTTAGAATGCGTTTTTTTTGCTGTATGGAGCTATATTTATGAAATACATCTATCTCACGGTAGTAGATATTTAATGAGCTTTATTTATTTAATGATTGCTTGAATGACAATTTTAATGCTTGTTCAGATCCTCAATTTTCTTTCCTGATTAAAGTCTAAAACTCCTCATTACCTATCAGATATAAACACAATCGCTACGGAAGTGTATCGCCTTTTTAACATCTCTAAAATCCTCCAGGGCCTCTGGACCTGACAAAATAAACTCCATATTTCTGATTAAACTAGCCCAACTATTATCTGCATCTCTCACCATTCTTTTCAATAGGTGCTTCTCGGAGGGTTATTTCCCAAACTCTTGGAAACAAGCAAATATTACTCCGGTTTACAAAAAAGGTGAAAAATCCTGTGTTAATTCATATGGACCTATTTCCCTTCTTTCTGCCCTCGGTTTAATTTGTGAAAAAATCATCACACACAGGATTCAAAATCATGTTCTCCCATTTCTTTCTCCCTCCCAGCATGGCTTTGTACCGAATGGATCTTATGCAACCAACTGAGCTGTCCTACTGTCTCACGCCACGGATGCCCTAGCAAGTAGACAAGAACTTGACGTCATATACCTAGACTTCTCCAAAGCATTTGAAACTGTCAATAACAAACTTCTTATATACATGCTTGCTTCCTTATTTAGTGTACACGGACCCCTCCTTCAGCTTCTAACATAATATTTGACTGGCAGAGAACAACGTGTCGTCTTCCCTGGTAGCATATCCAAGTGGCTCCCCATGCTTTCAGGTGTCCCTCAAGAAAGCTCCTTAGGGCCAGTTTTATTTCTCCTCTTCATTGATGACTTATATGAACAGATAGATAATTCTTGCTCGGCACTTCTCTACGATGATGACTGCAAAATTTTAAAGACAATTAAATCTACAGAAGAGACTTTCTTCCTTCAAGCCGCTATAGATTCTGTTGAAATGTGGTGCAATAATTGGTTACTGAAAGTAAATCCTTGCAAAATTGCTCCAATGCGTTTCTCACCCAGAACCCAGAACCCAAAATGCATAAACACATTAGTCTCATCAACATGCACGGCAGTGCATGAGCCAAGTTCTTCACGTCAGAAAACGTTAGCACTGCCAGAAGCATGTTATACAGGAACAAGAGTTTATGGCAAAATCGACGATTTGGGGGCCCCGTAAGAAAAAAGATGTTAAAGATAGGAATATGAGCTTTTGCCGCTAAGGAGATATGGTAAATATGTGCAGATGTACAAAATTTCATATTCGTATCTCAAACTATGTTCTAGTTGTGGAGCCCTGAAATTGCACATTTTAGGCTAACTGACTCCTCACTCACTCACTCACTGACTGACTGACTGACTCACTCATCATATTGTTTAGGGTGTTTGGAGTAAGCTAGAAACATGAAATTTGGTATGAAGGTAGAGGATGATAAGTAGATAAAGGAAAAATTCCGACATTTTGAAAAGGTCGCCATCTTGGATTCAAAATGGCCGCCAAATCTAAAATTTCAAAGAATACACAGCCTTAACGGCTAAAGATAGAACAGTGAAATTTGGTATGAAACTACATCATTGGTAGCAAATTAAGAAAACTTTTTCAAAATTTGAAAAAGTCGCCAACTTGAATTCAAAATGGCCGCCAACCCTAAACTTTTAAAGAATACACAGCCTAAACGGCTGCCGCTAGAATAATGAAATTTAGTTTGACAGTACAACATTATTAGTAGATTATGAAAATATTACAAAATATCTCTAAAGACGCCATCTTGGATCCAAAATGGCGGGCGTCATAAATCCATTTTCCAACTGCTTGAGCCAGAGATACGAAATTTGGCATAATGAT